>JAPKLW010000004.1:406081-427637 GCA_026898455.1 Plectranthus barbatus
AGAAAATAAAAATTGATGAGCTTCCATCATTGGCCCAAGGACAATTAGTTCCAGAAATGTTGGATTGAACGGTTAGAAGAAAAAGAAAACGGATATGAAACCAAATTTGATCCAATCGTCAACAAAATTGAATAATCATATGACATTTTACTACACAAAAATGAAATAGGCACATAATAGCATAAAAAGGACAAATTCGTTGATTTTATAGCCCAAAGAAGAAGAAAAGTGGAGGGTAGAGAGCAAAGAGGACGAGCAAAACCTTCTTTACAGCTAATCTCTGCAATTTGGGAACTTCTTCAAGCAATCTGGCCTTGGTCCTTCGGATCTCCGCATTAATCGCTACAGCCGATGCCCTATTCTTCTCGTTCGAAGCTGTCTCCGCTTTCTACCAAGTTCCATATATTACATTTTTCAAAACTCGACCACACTTGGTAAGTCTTAGTTAAAGAAACTGATCAAACCTGGAGAGCTTCCTCGATGTCAGACTCTACGGCGGCGTAGAGGCGGGCGAAGGCGTCGCCGCCGGAGATGTTGGAATCCTTTTGCGCGACATCGTATTTGTCATACTTCTTGCAGATCGAATCCACACGAGTCAATATGTCAATCACGCTCATTTTTCACCCCACTCAGATTGTGAACCCCCTTCCGCTATTCAAATCTGCGATCAACTCTATTCGCGGAGTAAGAGAGAGAGAGGGGCGAAACAACAGAGGTTTTTCAAATTTTTTTTTTTTCTAACTTGCTTGATGCTATGTCGTCAAACAGCTGTTCCAGGCCATTTTTTAATTTCTTCTAGTCGGTACATTTAAAATTAGAATAAATTAATTTAAATTTCATTCATTTTATTTTATTCTTATTTTTTAGGAATTTTTTTTCCAAATTCTTATATTTTTTATTTTTAATATTACAGTTTTGTTGTTTCCATAATCTCATATCAAATTTATGATTTATTTTGTTTCTTTAGCCACATTTTATATTCTTCAATTCCTGTTATGACCCGAAAAATGAATAAGTCCATTTATCAAGTCCATCAAAGAAGAAAAGCCCAAAAGAAAATATTTTGGAGCTCGAGCTACGAATCTCGAGCTCGGAGAGCACAGCTCGAACTCGAACAAAATATTATGAAGTTCGAGATGTATTTAAACGAGTGAAATCAGCTCATTATGAAGGGGCGCATCGGTTCGAAGAGCTAATTCGGACGAAGCAGTGCAACTCTTCATTTAAAGTCACTTTCTTGTATTTACTTTCTATAAATAGGGTTGTAATTATGATACAAAGGCACATTGAATTCAAGCAATAAATATAGCAATAAAAGCAATACTTTGAGCTCTACTTACGATCAAGCATTTATATTTACTTTCAATTATTCTTCCATTCCAATTTATTAAGTACTCTTATTCAATTTTAGCCTCTGCAAAAATCCACCGTTAGCAATTGGCGCTAGAAGGAGGGCAGATAAGAAAGAACGATAAAATGGAACGCCACAACAACAACGAGCTGCCACTCGGACACGGAGTTTTCCGAAGTGCGGCAGAGTTCGAGGCCGAGCTCAAAAGGCGTGAAGACGAGCTTCGACTCCTCAAAGCCGAGAACAGGAGGGTAACTGTGGAAGCCGAAGGCCTTCGGCAGCAGTTAGCATTGCTCAATGAGGGCCAAAGCGAAGCCCAATCAAGAACTCGTCAGATCAGGGACGAGAATGAAGACGAGCAACCCCCTCCCGAGGACGGGAATGAGGCTGTTTCTAGAGCTCGAACTGAGCCTATTGATAGCCAAACTCCGACCGAGGATGGGGAGTCCCGGGAAAAGATAAAATTGCTCGAGAAACACCTCGAGCAAATGCAGAAATACATCTCACTTATTCCAAGGGCTCCTACTCCTCCAAGGAACATACCACTGGAGAGTTACGCCGAGTCTCCCTTCACTCGAAGGATCTCGACTGTACAAATTTCTTCTCGTTTCACTATACAAGATGAAGATGCAGACCGCAATGATTCCTGATCATCAGCGTGAAGCCTGCATGTGCAAAAGCTTTGGGGCGTGCATGGACGGACCAGCCATGCAATGGTTCATGCATCTAGCCCCGAACTCAATTTCATCGTTTGCTGAGCTGAACGACTCCTTCGTTCAGCATTTTTCCAACAGCCAAAGAACACAAAAGAGGTCGGACGATCTTTACTCTGTCGTCCAAAAAGAGAATGAATCCCTTCAAGACTTTTTGAAGAGATTCAATTCGGTGAAAGTGACCATTCCAAACTGCCTCGAGGAAACGGCAGTCGCGGCATTCAAAAAAGGCCTCAGAAGAAACTCTAGCCTCTTCTGGAAGTTGGTCAAGTACCCTTGCTCGACCATGGCTGAGGTATTATGTCGAGCCAAAGCCCAAATTTGACAGGAGGTTGAAGAGGAGAACTTCGGCCAAAGAAACAAGGGAAAGGCATCGGCCAACCAATCTGATAAGAGAGGTGAGGCACTAGCCAATAGTCGATATCAACCCTACCCTGCTCGAACAGAATCGTCCAAACAGGGGATGAAGGTGTTATCCAGCGCCCCTCAAGGGGAGTCACAAATACCTCTCCGAACTGCTGTATGGGAGATGCAAAAGATCGGAAACGAGGTCCGCTGGCCTAGGAGGATGATGACAAATCCCGAGCTCAGGGATATGTCCCTCTACTGTGATTTCCATCAAGATCATGGCCACAAAACCGAGGACTGCAGAGACCTCAAAAGGGAAGTTGATCGACTTCTCGCCGAGGGACTCCTAACATGTCCGAAACCCGCTGACAAAAAAGGGTTTATACGAGGAATAAAAAGAATGGCCGAGGTTAAAATTCAAAAAACAAGACTCCGGCCACAGGGGCTAACCAACAACCGCTCCCTGAAGAGCCGAAGCAACCAGAGATCGAGAGGGTCATTAACGTCCTCAACGGGGGCTCCTCAATGACCGGCTCATCTCGGAACGCGGCCAAAAAACATTGCCGAGAGATGATGAATCAGCCCGTACAACAAATCGAGGCATCTCCCCTCGAGGTATGTTTCGGAGCCGAAGACCAGCTTGAAGCTCGTCATCCTCATGATGACGCACTCGTCATCACCCTAATGATAGCAAATTGTCAAGTCAAGAGAACCCTCGTTGACACCGGCGCTTCCTCGAACGTCATTATCCTCAAGACGCTGCGAGGCATGGGAATCTCGGAGAAGAATATCGTCTACAACCTAATAACACTCGTTGGGTTCAGCAGAGAAAGGTTGGATTCGCTCGGTGAAGTAACATTACCAGTATTCGCCGAGGGAATAAATCTGCCGACCCATTTTCAAGTCGTCGATGCCCCTTCCGCATACAATGTATTGGTGGGACGACCTTGGATACATGCGATGAAGGCGGTACCTTCTTCCTATCACCAGATGATAAAATTTCCTACTCCATAGGGAGTTCGAACTATTCGAGGTGATCAATTGGCTGCGAGGAGTTGTTACGAAATCACACTCCAAACAGTCCATATGGTTGAAATCGAACAGGTGGAAGGAAGTTCGGAAATCCTGATTTACCTTAACGATCCTGCTCGAACAACCTTTATCGATGAAAGGTTGAATGACGAGCAGCGACGAGAAATACAAACTCTTCTCGTTCAAAATCAGAGAAACTTCACATTCTCACATTCTGATATGCCAGGAATCGACCCCTCGGTCATTTCGCATAGATTACATGTGGATTCGAAATTCAAACATATAAAGCAAAAATGGAGGAGATTCTCACCGGACCGGAATGAAGCAATCGCTGAGGAGGTTCGAAACTTGCTCAAAGTTGGGTTCATTCGAGAAGTTAAGTATCCCGAATGGTTGGCGAATGTGGTGGTTGTAAAAATGAAAAACGAGAAAAATCGAGTTTGTGTGGATTACACGGATTTGAACAAAGCTTGTCCGAAGGATCCTTTTTCGCTCCCACACATTGACCGATTGGTCGACGCAACCACAGGATTCGAGATCATGAGCTTCATGGATGCCTTCTCGGGATACAACCAAATCAAAATGTATCCTTCGGACGAGGAAAAGACGGCTGTCATGACAAACCAAGGGGTCTACTGTTACAAAGGCATGCCCTTCGGCCTTAAAAATGCCAGTTCGACCTACCAAAGATTGATGAATCGCATGTTCGAACAGCAGATTGGTCGAACAATGGAGGTATATATAGATGACATCTTGGTTAAATCGAACTCGTTCAACGACCATCTTCGGCATCTGACCGAAGCCTTTCAAATATTTAATAGATTCAACATGAGGTTGAATCCAACAAAATGCATCTTCGGCGTCTCTTCCGGAAAGTTCCTCGGGTATATCGTAAGCCGGAGAGGGATCGAGGCCGATCCACTTCAAATAAAGGCAATCCAAAACATACAACCACCGAGTAACGTGAAGGACGTGCAACAAATGATCGGCAAGCTAGCCGCTATCAGCAGATTTGTAGCTCAATACTCGAACAGAACGAGCCCTTTCTTCACTCTGCTTAGAAAGGCAAAAAAGTTCGAATGGACTTCGGAATGCGACGGGGCACTCACTTCTATAAAATAGTATTTGACTAAACCACCCGTCCTCGCGAAGGCTGAACATGGAGACGAGCTACAATTATACATGGTCGTCTCTGAAAAGGCCATAAGTGGCGTCCTTGTTCGAGAAATAGATGGGAACCAACACCCCATCTATTATGTAAGTCGAACACTCCTTAATGCTGAAACAAGGTACCCGGCTTTGGAAAAACTTATCCTTGCTTTGGTCATGTCCTCGAGAAAATTAAGGCCATATTTCGAATCACATCAAGTAAATGTTGTTTCATCATTCCCGATTCAACATGTTCTATCCAAACCAGACTTATCTGGCAGAATAATGAAATGGTCTATCGAACTTGGGGGCTACGGTCTACAATTTGAGCCAAGAAATACAATAAAATCACGAATATTGGCCGACTTTATAGCATATTATACCCCCGGGCTACAAGTTATGGCCGAAGTCGAACTCGGATCCAGCTCGAACGTCTTAGAATTCTTGACCCTTACTATAAATGGTTCCAATAATTCTAGGGGGAGTGGAGCCGGGATATTACTCGTATCTCCCGAAAAATGGGTAATCGAAAGGGCAATACACTTCGAATTCCGAACAACAAACAACATAGCAAAATACGAGGCGTTGATTGCCGGGCTACATCTAGCGTTGGAACTCAAAGTGCGAAAATTAAAAATAGAATCCGACTCACAGCTCGTCGTCAATCAAGTACGAGGTGAATTCCAAGCACGGGATGCTAGAATGTTAGCATATCATGAGCTAGCAAAAGAACTCGAATCCAAGTTCGGGGTGGTAGAAGTTTTACATATACCTCGGGAAGAGAATTCACACGCAGACGCATTGGCAAACTTGGAAGGAAATAGCCAAAAAATGTTTATATAGGTGTACAATTAATCCCCACAAGGTATACAATTAAACTAGGAAGGAAATAGCCAAAAATAACATATTTTCGCCAAATAGCAGTCTACGTCGACAGAGATAAGGTCCATCTCGGTCGACAAGCGCTTCACTTCGACATCATCCTTCTCGACCTACCACGTAGATCTCGATCTTCCACGTCGACCGAGACAAGGTCCATCTCGGTCAACGTGGAGCTCCCGCATCGACCCTCACGTGGTCGATGTCTACTCGCGTCGACTGTTTCACCTCGACCAAAATGCGCTCTGCGTCGGTCGAAACAGAGCCGGTGGCTCTGATTTTCTCCTTGCTCCAGACTTAGGCTATTTCCTACAAAACCACACCATCAAACACCTACATAACATCCAAACACGACAGTGCACAACTAAACATGAAAATCACGCGACTTGAACACTAAATGGACAAAAACTCATTGATAAGTTAACGAACTTATCAACTCCCCCAAACTTAAACCATTAATCGTCCTCGATTAGTCTATAGACAGAAAACCAAATCAACATGCAAGATACGAATTTTTCAATGCCTCACAAGTCTCAAAACTATCAAAGTCACAGTGATCCACAAGCAATGCACATTCAAGACCGCAATCAGACAATCAAATCATCAAAGGGGAACCTCACTTCGATATTTGTTTTCACTCATCCCTCAAGTGTTTTGGTTGTGCAACAACTCTCAAATTCAGGGCCAATGCGCACTTACCATATGTTTGACAAGTTTATCATCTCTCCACTGCTAAATAGTGTAATAAATCAAGTAATCAAATAGGTCTTAGTTGGGTTGTAATGTGGCTTCCTAAGATAGGTGGGATGTTTTTGGCAAAGTAACTCACTCCGACTCTCACTCAATCATCACACCATATTTGATTATTCAACCCCAACCACTTCATCCTTCCTTTTTTTTTTTCTTTTTTCTCTCTTTTTTTTTTCTTTTCCAATTTCTTTTCTTTCTCTCCCCCTTTTTTTTGTTTTTTAATTTATCACGAAACTAGTGAACTTAACAAGACTTAAAGCAATGCAGTTCTAAGTTCACCTTATTATTTTCACAACTCAAATTCTTTTTCTCAACTTTACAACTCCCAATCATGATTTAAATACCAGATCAAAATCCCTTTTACAAATAATCATACCCCTCTCACTCATTAACCATTCTAAACAAAAGAACAAGTCACATGGCTCAAAAGGGCTACAAGTGGAGATTTTTAAGGTTAGTGTATGGGATCTTGGCTAAGAAAGAACATGCCTAAAATCATTTTACTCTTATTATCACACTTATGCAATCTTGAGAGAGAAACAAGTCAAATTCTAGAAGATTATTGCATACGCACCTTATCACACATCAAAGAAAATATTCAGGCTCAATTCTCACTTGGGTTAAATATTGTTCCCCCTCAACAATTTTCAAGTCTAATCTTAGTCTACTCATGCACAAAACACGCTTCAACAAGCAACTCGTCAAGTAAAAGACTCCTATCATTGGCTATCATCGCAACACAGATTCTCAACTCAATGTACGCAGAACCAACCAATCATCAATCACAGTTAAAGACTAGGGAGGATTTTTCGAAATCTCAAGCATACAAACCACATAAGTTCCGACTGCCCTATGTTCAAGCGCGTGAATGCAAAAACTCAAATGAAAACAAACTGAACATGCTAAAGCAGTAAAACCAACAGTTCCAAGGCAATAAAAGATCAACAACACAAACAATAAATAAAAACAGTATGAAGAATAAGTTTGAAAATCGGGCACGGGAAGGTAAAAATGTACCTCACTGGCCACCCTGGCCACCCTGCTCCTCTGGTACATCCTCAAACTCCCCCTGAGCTCTACGGCGGCGGATCCTGCGGCGGCGGACATAAGTGATCTCCGGCTGGTCATCCTCAGCAGTAGATAGAGGCTGCCTCATCTGAGTGTCCAGCAGCCCAAGACGGAGATAAACATCCTCCCGGAATCTCGAACTCCGGGTGTACTCCAGTGTTGCCGCGTTACGAGCTGCCGCGGCTGCCACTCTCTCGCCGGCCTGGAAATCAGCCTGCTACTTCATAAATCAGTACATCATCTCTAGGTCTACGTCGAAACTAAAGGTGGAAGCACCTTCCGTGTGGTAGCTCGTCGACCTGCCGGGTCCCCAGTGTGGGGCCTCCTCAGTAGGGGAACAAATCTCAAAAGGGATCTCGTTGTCGCCCCCTCGTTGACCGGCCTCTGCCCAACGCCTCGCAGCCTCCTCTCTCTCAGCCTCCGCTCTCTCGGCTGCGGCTCTCTCGGCTGCTGCTGTCCAAATCTGCTGCTCGGCCACCAGCTGGGCAGTCTCCTCAGCTGTCAGAACCCGATTGTCGGGTGGAACTCCTACTCTGTGTGCCAGGTGGTTATGATGTATCACCCCATTTGCTGGTATCGTCAATGCTAGATGAGCCGGAGTATGCATAAACCAGTTGTCTTTGAAATCCAGGTCAGTCACATGTGTAAGCTGAGGGTTCGGCAGTGGAAAGAGATCTGAAGTGGCAAATTTGAGGGCCAAGGGTGGTCCCTCAACAAGCATGGTCCTCTGAACCAGGTGACTGATATCCAAGAAGCGTCGTCCATAAGCTAGCTGAAGATCATCGGTAGGGAGGCCCAAGGAGTGGGCAATGGGGGTGATAAGACCACCCCACCAGATATCCCCCCGTTTGGCCTTGATTTGTCTGGCTAAGTTATCCATGAAGCAGCCTGCTAGGCTGACGTAATGTCCCGCGAGCATGCAATACAGGACATGAACCTCCTTCTGCCTGGCCTTCCCACTCTCATGTCGACCAAAAATACTGGTCCCAAGCCACCTCAGAATATACCGGAAAACTGGATTATCCACGTGAGACGCCTTCATGTTGCCCATGTCGAACCGGTCAACTGTAACTGAGGCAAGAGAAGAGATATCCCGCCACATTTTTGCACAATTGAACTCTTCATGCTCGTGGTAGATGCCTCCAGGAGGGCAGCCAAAAACAGTATCCAGCTGGGAACGTGTCAGAGTGTGGTTCTTGTTCATCAGCTGAAAAGTGATGGAAGTAGGCTCGGGTTGTCTTCCTTTGCTTGACCACACCTGAACTGTGGCCATGAACTCCCTCGTCAGAGTAGAGAAAGTCAGCCACTCATTGGTCAGCATAGAACCCCATTGACAACGGCGGAATAAAGCGGTGATGTCCTCCTCAAGCCCCAGCTTCCTCAAAGTCTCGTGGTCCAAAAAGAGAGTGGGCTTAACCGAGTATGTGAGCAAATCCTCATATCTTTCCTCATTTGCGTGGTTCCCAAACACCGGCTCATAATCAGCTGGAGATGTTGCAGGGCAAACAGGAATCCCCCATTTAGTTCACAAAAGTTAGAACAAATTTTCACATAAAAATAAAGTACCCATGTAAAATTGATAATGAAACCATGCAATTGACACTTAATTCAACCTAAATCCATCCCCCAAACTCAGAATTAACATATTTACAAAAAGCCCCAATTTTGCCATGAACATGGGACAAGAACTTCAACCACAAGAACCCTAATTGGACAAATTCAACAATCTCTCAAGCAATAAACTATGACCAGGTACTCATATCGACTAAACATGCAATCCATATCGAAGTATTAACTCAAACAAGTACCCGAATCATAAATTCAATCAAACTTAAAGATGGAGAATAATCATGGTTCAATTGGGATTTAGGCTTGAATAAACAACAAAATCACAACAAGAATGGAAAGGATTGAAGTTAGAGATCATACATGCCATTGGAGAGGCGAATTCAGTCGAAGGAATCGAAAACAAGGTTAGGGGAAGTTGGGGGAAGTTGTGTGCGTGTGTGCGAATGGGAAAAATGAAGCAGAAATTCTTGTTTTAAACCCTTCAGACCCGCGCGCCAGTCACCTCTGTTTCGACCGAAATGAATCCCATTTCGATCGACGCGGAATTTTTTTTATTTATTTATTTAATTAACGAAAATAAGAAAAATACCTCGATACACCCTACCTCGGCTGAAATGTTCACGTCGACCGAGATAGGGTCTTTCTCGGTCGACATGGGCTGCAGATGGCGTCGATCGATTTAGTCTTTGCGTCGGCCGAGACAGAGCCTAATCTCACGAAATATTTGAAAGCTGTACTAAAATCAACTAAGGTAAAATGCACTCAACTTGAAATTTTATGACACCACTACTTGATAAAACTTAAAGAACCTAAACTAACACACACAAAAGCTGCAAAATCATTGGGTTACCTCCCAACAAGTGCTTGTTTTAATGTCGCTAGCTAGACATTACTTCATATCATGACCTATCCAAGTAGCAAGTGTCCACAACACGGATTTGTTGCGGACTGTAATATCTTTTCAGATTTGCTCCATTGACCTTGAATGTGGTACCATCCTGGCCTGCCAACTCTACGACACCATTTGGCATAGCACTCACGACAGTGTAGGGGCCTTTCCATCTTGACTGCAGTTTCCCGGGCATGAAGTGAAGGCGAGAGTTGAACAACATCACCTTGTCATCGGAGTTGTACACCTGTGAGCGAATTCTGCGATCATGAAACCTCTTGGCCCTTGACTTGTATATCACATTGTTCTCATAGGCCTCGTCTCGGAAATCTTCCAACTCATTCAAGGACATGACTCTACTTCCATCTGCACTCTTCCAGTCCATGTTGAGCTCTTTCAATGCCCACCAAGCCTTGTGCTCCATCTCTACAGGCAAGTGACAAGATTTACCAAAAACAAGCTGGTAAGGAGTCATACCGATGGGAGTTTTGAAAGCGGTACGATGGGCCCATAGTGCATCGTCCAGATGAATTGCCCAATCCTTCCTCTTCGTGACAGTCTTTTCCAGAATTTGCTTGATCTCCCGGTTGGACAGCTCAGTCAGTCCATTCCCTTGAGGATGGTACGGTGTGGTGACTCGATGTTTGACTCCATACCTAGCAAGAAGGGAAACAAGCAGTTTGTTAAGAAAGTGAGATCCCCCATCGCTTACCAAGGCTCTCGGTGCTCCAAAGCGAGTCACCAGTTTCTGCAGGAAGTTGACTACAACTCTTAAATCATTGGTGGTGGTCGGAATGGCCTCCACCCATCTCGAGACATAGTCCACTGCAAGAAGAATGTAAGAAAAACCTCGGGAAGATGGGAAAGGCCCCATAAAATCAATACCCCACACATCAAAGATTTCAACCTCTACCACTGGAGTTTGTGGCATCTCATCCCTCTTGGAAATGTTGCCGGTCCTCTGGCAACGGTCACAACCAGTAATCCAGCCACGACAAGTCTCATGGATAGCAGGCCAATAAAATCCACTGGCGAGTATCTTGAATGCAGTGCGGTTAGCAGAATGATGACCACCTGTAGGAGAGGAATGACAAGCCTCATAAATCTGCCACCACACAGACTGGGGGACACAGCGACGAATAAGGCCATCAGCACATCTGCGCCACAGGTACGAGTCCTCCCAGTGGTAGAAACGGACTTCTCTCAAGAATTTCTTCTTAGCATAGGGGGAAGTGTCTGGAGGTAGAGCACCGGTGGCAAGGTAGTTTGCATAGTCTGTGAACCACGACATCTTGGACTCGAGGGTAGCTCTTAGATCTTCAATATAGCGCATCTGCTCATCAGGGAAAGTCTCCCGGATCCTCGACTGCGGCTCATCCGCCTCAGATGACGGCTCCAAACGCGATAAGTGATCAGCTATCACATTATCACTTCTCTTCATGTCCTTGATCTCTACATCGAACTCTTGAAGCAGCAGGATCCATCGAATCAACCTCGGCTTAGCATCCTGCTTAGAAAATAGATATCTAATGGCAACGTGGTCAGTAAAAACAACAGTTTAAGATCCAATAAGATAAGATCGAAATTTATCAAAAGCATAAACTACTGCCAACATCTCCTTCTCTGTGGTGGTGTAATTGTTGGAATTGTATACATAAAAGCATTATGATTGGTATATTAGGAAACATTATGTTTGATATACTGGTAATCATTAATGACTTGCAATAAACAACTCATATCTGAATTAACAATCATACGATGCGAACAAATGTTGGTCCCGGTTTATCAGAGTGTATAACTTGGCAGCGGAAAATGTGTTAGTTCGTTTCTTGCACTCTGCTGGTTACTCAGCTGACTGGGACCTTGTCAGCTGGTAAGTCAACTGGCACTATGAGTACTCAGCTGACTGGCGACTGGCTGGTCAGCTGGTAGCTCAAGACTTAGAATATTTTAGGCCTAGTTTGCACAGTTATCAGTTTTCAGATAAACACCAGCACTTGAGTGCTGGGTTTCAAATACAAATTTAAATACTGAAAGCAGATAAAGGCAAAAGGATTTTTATAGTGGTTCGATCAACTGATCTACGTCCACTCTCCAGTCGACTCACTGGAAATTCACTATAAGAGTAATCCGGTACAAAGTTCCTACGATCTATCTCCAGCTGGTAAATGCCCCGTCTACCAGTCCACTGGATCAACCGCTCCCGGTCCTTGTCCTTCTTCAACTCTCGTCAGATGGATGGAGTGCGAGCACGTCACTTCAACCTCCTCCACTGACTGGTTGGGTGTTGAGTTCTCCCAAGAACGTAAATCCTCTACGGCAAACTGCCCGTAATAACTCAAGAGCTGGCTAGCTCTAGAGCTGCTATGTTCTTCCTCAGAAAGAGAAAGAACACCAAGTGAGGTCTAAACTTACAAGCAGGAAGCTTGAAGTCTCGTGTTTGAAAGATATCAACACACGGAAAAGCTTTAAAGAAAGCCTCGAAAGATGCTTGCTTGCTTGCAATGAATGTTCGTTCTTTCGGTAGTTGGAGAGTATTGAATGTTCAGGATGCAAGCGTGTAAGCCAGTGTGCAAGCGTCTTAAATGTTGGTAGCTCCGACCTATTTAAAGACGCAGGATCCCATTCAAATTTCTAGCCGTTTGGACACATGCGGAATGGGTCTCTGTCCTCGGATGTACTTCAGACGGCGGCAGGTAGGAATTTCAGGAAAACGCCATACCTGTGTCTGCTTTTTCTGACACAGACCTCTTTGTGTCAGAACGGCATTATTTCGTCAGTACGAGGAATCGCAACTGGTGTCTTGAACTGATAGACTTTAAGGTATCCTTCCTTAAAGTCATACTTTGTCAGTTTATTCCTCAGACGAATCTTCTTTTTGTCTCTAAGATACTGGGAGAGTGAATCTTGAATTCTGCTGGTAACATCCGACTGGTAGATCATTCTGGTGATCTTGTGCTGGCAGTCTCTGCTGGTGACTTACGCTTGCACAATCTAAGTCTACCAATATGTCTGATGTTAACCCTTTCTTCGAATCTCCCGTGACTGGTGGCTTCACCGCTGGTGAATAGTGTCAGCCAGAACACATATTCTGCTGGTGAACAGTAACCAGTCAATAGCTCTACTCCATGCTGATGAACAGTGTCAGCATGAGTCTTTGTCAGTCGCTTTTGCTGGTGAGACTTCTCTCAACTGGTAAGCACATCTCATGCTGGTGAACAGTAGCCAGCATGAGTCTTGATCAGCTACGACTTACAACTCAAAAGACCTAAACAGGACTTTACATTTTGAGAACTAGAGCTATCTAGAGACAACACTGACGCTGGTTGGACTTAGGATTTGATCCACCAAAACACTTAAACACCAAATCAAAAGATCTAAGCTATCAACTGGGGAAGGGAAACTTAGATAATTTTCCCAACAATTTCCCCCTTTTTGGTGCGATCAAAGCCTAACCAGCGAGCACTCAGCTGATGAGGAAAGTTACAGAATATTTCAGGATTTTACAAGTAAACCTATCAGATTTAAACCCATGAAAATACTTCCTCACATCAGCTCTAACCTAAGGATCTTCCCCCTCAAACTGGGAGAGATATTGCTCGATTAAATTATGAAGTAAGAATCTGAGCCAGGTAAGAATTAAAAGATACCAAATGGAGTGCTGGTGCTGATTACACAAAATGTGTAAGTTCAGCTGGTAAGTAAAAATCAGTAGACATTGGTTGGACAATGAGAAATTGTCATCAACCTGTCAGTAATCAATCCATTAATGATGTGAAATTACAAGTACAGGAAGGACAACTGACTAGTCTAGACTGGTATAAAATTACTTGCACAAAAAAATTTAAGAGTACAAGACCTATGGCTGAGATGAGGATCCAGGTGATTGACTGCGATTTGCTAAATTCCTCAAGATCTCTGTAAGAGCCGCCATATCTTGTTCCCTCTTCAAATGCACCTCAGCAGCAATGCGACGCTCTTCTGCAGCAAGCCGAGCCCTTTCCTCCTCAGCGACTGCTCGCGCCCTTTCCCCCTCTTGGATCCGCACCAAAAAGGAGTTCACCCCAGAGGTGAAGGCCTCCATTTGTTGCGCCATCTCTGCTCGGAAGGAGGAAAAGCGCTGGTCCATCCTGGCATCAATGAGAGCAACCAGTTGCGTAGGCGGATGGACCTCGGAGAGAGGCTCTGCTGACAGCGCCAGAGAAGTAGAGGGCACATCAGATGAGTCCTCAGCCATCTCAGTGTCAGCTCCAGTTGGCCTCTCCACTACTGGCTCTGTAGCGGCTGATGCTTCTGCTGGGACTGCAGCGGCTGCTACTGACTCCTCCACCTGCATCTCAACTGATGCTGGCGGGACTTGCTCTGAATCTGTTGGGACTGTTGTTGCTGCTGTTGCTGACTCCTCTTCTGCGGCTGACTCCTCCACCAGCATCTCAGCTGATGCTGGTGTATCAACTTCCACCACCTGCCAGTCGATGTGTTGAAGGGATACAACATTGGGAACATCAGCGACTGCAGTGGTCAGCCACCAAGAGCGGGATGGATCCTCCTCCACCACATGATCAATCTGCAATGCAGTGGCCGCCATGTCGAACAAAATGCCAAAGTATGGAAGGATCGTCGGGAGAGCTACCAGTATCTCAATGCGTCTGAGCGCGTATATCATCTGGTAGCCACGGCTGGATCGGTGGAACTGGAGAAAAGGGATGGCAATTTTCCTTGGTCGCGGAAGGCCGGAGCTACCAGTCAGCCTGCGGTATGTAGCAATTTTCTCCATACGGCGCTTGATCCGCCTGACCGACAGCTGCTGGGGGCTATCAGCATCTGTATCCATGAAGGAGTTAGCCCACTCCTCTTCCGCACGCCAGTAACCCAATCCAAGCCTGGCATAAAGAACCGCCCTCTTCTCCACCGTCAGCCGGCGGTGGCACCGGTCGAAAATTTTCCACCGCCGGAGCTCCAGGAAGAGATCCGCGTTCTCCCTCCATAAATCCTGGAAGTCGTCGAATAACTCCTCATCGACGACGTCCTCCACTTCTACTGTAATATTCGCAGCATACTCGTACAGAGTACGATTGAAGTACTCTACTGGCTGCAACGGCAAGCACCAGTCATATATCCTCATGGCGTAGACTGACTGGTGGGGAAGGCCGCTGGTGGGGATGATATGGAACATGGAGAATTCTGGCACCCTTGAGTTGTAGAATGCCAGTTCCCCGCGACGCTCCCACCTATGGACTCCTGTCACTTGCGCCTCGTAGGTCTCCTCATCAATCTGATGGTAATGGTGGACACCCAGCATATAAGGTTGCCTGTGACGGGGCTCTGCGCGTGCTGGTGTCGAGGAGGATGCCGCTGGTCGCCCGGATGTGGATGTCGAAGCATCTGAGGAACGGGGGCGACTGGCACGAGCTTTAAGCTCAGCCTCGAAATCGGGAAATAAATCCTTGGGCTCCATCCTCTGGATAGTAGAGCGCTGGACTACTGGTGGCTGCTCCTCATCTTCAAGATTGATCAGTGGAGCCTTGTCAGCAGCCTTGCCACCAGTTTCTACCTCCATCTCAGTGGCTTGCTCCTCCACCACTACCTTCTCCTGATCCTCAGAAGAATCCGCCAGTTTTACCGGGATGGTCGCCCGCTCTTCTTCTCCTCCACTGGCACCCCCTTGCGCGGCCAGTGGGACTTCGGCAGCTCCTCCACTGGCTTCCCTTTGCGCAGCCAGTGGGACTTCTTCATCACCTCCACCACCCCCTTGCGCGGGTGGAGGGACTTCAGCCACTTCCTCTTCCTTGTATTCATCAACCAGATTGAATACCTCTTCGTCAGTGCCCAGCACCACCAGGTGTTCAAATGTCTCTTCAGAAAGGAGCTCGCCTTGCGGTGCTGGTGTGGATCGGCTGGCACTCGGAATTTCATGGGCTTTCCCTTTGCCCCTGGTCGCCAGCCTCAGTTGCTCCTCTATTTCCTGCTGGCGCCTGGCCTCAGTCTCAGCCTTGATCTGAGCAAAGCGCTCATCCCTGGCCGCCAGCTCCGCCTCTCTCTTCTGCTTCGCCAGCAGAGCCCGGAGCCTTGACTTGGCCTGCTTCTTCCTCACCAAGGAAGCACTCCTTGCCCTCTTGGCGTGCTTCTCAGCCTTCTGCGCCTTGGTCATGACTCGCTTGCGCTTGCGAGTCATCTTCTCCAGCGTCTCCTCCTCAGTCAGCCCTAGTAAGTTCTTCTTGACTGGGATGGAGATTTTCCCAGATTCTGGATTGTATGCCACGGCTTGCGGGGGCTGCTGGTGCTGAGAGGTCTTCGCCTTCTTGCGGGAGGGCTTCTTGGTGACTGGCGCCTGCATAACTGGTTGAGGGCGACTGCCAGAAGCCTCCACTTCCGCCTCCTCCATTTGGGTAAAAAGAGACTCAGTCTCCATCTTCCTTTTCAACTCGCCCCTTGCCTCCTCCGTCAGCGGCTGTGCCATGACTGGCACCTGTTCCCCCTTATCCTCCTCGTCTTCCTCGGAAACAACCGTGGCTGGGTCGACTGCTGTCTTTCCCTTCAGCCTCCGCGGCTTATGGTAGTCAGGGCGGGGCAGCTTTGCCTGCTCCTTGGTGGGCGGAATGAAATCCGAACTCACCAGTTGCTCCCCCTGGTCCACTCCATCTCCAATCTCCATCTCCAAAATATGGCTGATCCGCAGCCCAAAGGATACGGAGTGAGTGAACGTCCCATCAATTGGAATGTTGATGTTGCGATCAACATTCTCCAGCAGTCTCCCGAAAAAGAACTCAGCCCAGTTCCCTTCCACTCCATCCACCAGCGCGCACATCACGGAGAATTTGCGCAGGCTCAACTCAGCATATGAGCCAACTTCGCACTGCAGCATCCTGACGACGATGTCGCACACCATCTGCCACCAGTCGTCCATCTCCGACTTCCGCATTCCAGTGCGAAAACTCGTCACCCCCTCCCTCTTCCACTTAGTCCACCGCCTCCTGAACTCCTCTACATCGTTGTGGAAGTAGGTGGCTATCTCCATTCCCTCGTTCCTCAATCCGAACAAGTCGGCGAGGTATTCGGCGCTGACAGTGATCATATGGCCGAAGACGGAAGTGGTGAAGGACTTCCTCCCGTCAGCAATCACGGCCCGTGCATAGAACTCCGCCACCATATGCGGATGGAAGGTCTCGGGCCTTGCCGTCAGATATTGTCGAAGGCCTTCCCGGTCGATCATCTCGATCAACTCCGCTCCAAAATTCTTGCGCGCCAGCTTCTCGTTCAGAATTTTTTCTTTCTGAACTTGCGCCGCCCTGATTTGCGCGTTCGAGAGTTGAGCCCTGGTCGCTGGTTTGTTCAACTGAACCAGGCGGGCGAATGGAAGTGTGTAGTCTACATCGTCCATCTGTGTGATGCCAGTGTAAGTCGGCATATGGGCCTCTGCAACAGGTAAGTCTGGTGAACCAGACGAAGAAGATGTAGATGGTGGGTTGACATCTGGTTGTCGGGAAGATGAAGCCATAATTTCAGAAGAAATCTTAAGACAAGTTTGAGAGAGTAGGGTTTCTGAAATTGAATGATCGTAAAAGGTTTTTTCGTCGAAAGGCATCGGGTATTTATACCCAAGTCCATGCAGGATCATACGATCAAGATTGACGCTCAGCAAGCGGGGATCGACGGTCATCAGCAGGCCCGGTTCCCTGTGCGACGTGAGCGGTCGTGCTGACGTGGGCTACGTCGTGTAGCTGACGTGGCGCTCAGCGATTGGTGGCAACCAAACGTCGGACTGCGCAGACACTGTGCGCATTAAATGTGGCATTAAATGCCGCATTAAATTCTGAGGGCTGTACACGCTACTTGTATTTGAACGATCCCGCCTTTTCTGAGACAGCTGGCAAGACTGGTCATCAGTAGCATATACCAGTTGCATACTTCCCCCTAACTGGTTGGCCTCTTCATCAGTTAGCAACTGATACCACTTGCTGATAGTACTTGCTGCTGGCAAACTTCCATCAGTTATCAGCTGGCAACTGGAAAGATGGAAAATTGAGCGCTTGGACTCAATTTTATTCCGCATAATCTTCTCTTCTCTTGGAATTGGGAGCTGGGACCCAATTTCGCTTCAACTGATGGCCTATGCTGGCAAGATTCCGCCAGTAGACACCACTTGTTAGATAGAGATACCACTTAAATAAAAACAACTAAGAGCTTGGACTTAGTCGTAATCAGCGTCCTCCAGAAGATCAAGAACAGAATGAGAGCTGGGACTCATTCTTCCTCATCATTGGGGCTCACATCAATCTCCATAAGACCGAGTTTGATGCACAACTCCTTGAATCTTGCTTCTGGCAGTGGCTTGGTGAAGATGTCAGCCAGTTGATCTTCAGTTCTGATATAGTCCACGCTGACATCCTTCTTCTCGACATGATCACGAATGAAGTGATGTCGAATATCTATGTGCTTGGTTCTGGAGTGATGAACCGGATTCTTCGTGATGCACATAGCACTGTTGTTGTCGCAATAGATTGGAACACAGCCAGTGTCCACTTCATAATCCTCCAGTTGTTGCTTGATCCAAATTATTTGAGCACAGCAACTGGCAGCGGCAACATATTCAGCCTCAGTGGTGGATGTAGCAACAGAGTGCTGCTTCTTGCTGAACCAACTGATCAGCTTGTGTCCTAGAAACTGACACGTACCACTGGTACTCTTCCGGTCAATACGGCATCCAGCGAAATCGGAATCAGAATATCCAATGAGTGTAAGCTCATCATTCCTGGGATACCATATTCCAAGAGATTCAGTCCCCTTCAGATATTTCACTATCCTCTTGGCAGCTTCCATGTGTGACTTCTTCGGATTTGCTTGAAATCTGGCACACACTCCGACTGAATAAGAAATGTCGGGTCTGCTGGCTGTGAGATAGAGAAGTGATCCAATGATTCCTCGGTAAATGATAGGATCAACTGATTCACCTTGCTCATCAAGAAATATTTGACAACTGGTGCTCATAGGTATTCTGAGGGACTTAGTTTTCTCTGGGCAATATTTCTGAATTAAATCCTTCGTATACTTCCGCTGGCTGATAAAAATTCCATCAGCTGACTGCTGGACCTGGAGTCCGAGAAAGTATGTTAACTTGCCCATCATACTCATCTGAAATGATGTCTGCATCAGTTGAGAAAACTTCTCGCAGAGAGTTATATTCCTTGATCCGAATATGATGTCATCTACATAGATCTGCACCATTAGCATGTCACCACCATCCTTGAGAAGAAAGAGAGTCCTATCAATCTTCCCTTTCCGAAATCCATTGCTGGTGAGGAATTGTGACAGCGTTTCGTACCAAGCCCTGGGCGCCTGTTTCAATCCATACAGGGCCTTTCTCAGCTTGTACACTTTGGTGCCAACTTCAAAGCCTGGAGGTTGCTCGACATATACCTCCTCTTTTAGCTCGCCATTCAGGAAGGCGCTCTTCACATCCATCTGGAACACTGTGAAGCCGTGATACGCTGCATAAGCAAGGAACAGCCATATCGCCTCCATTCTGGCAACTGGTGCGAAGGTCTCATCGAAATCGATCCCTTCACACTGCCTGTAACCTTTGGCGACTAAACGAGCTTTGTTTCTGACTACAGTGCCAGTTTCATCTCGCTTGTTCTTGAAAACCCACTTGGTGCCAATCACTGACTGATGTGATGGTCTCTCCACCAAGTCCCAAACGTTATTGCGAGTGAATTCTGCAAGCTCCTCTTGCATGGCATTGATCCAATCAGCGGATTCTAGCGCAACTCCTATGGAAGTAGGTTCCATTTGAGAAATAAAGCAACTCAGGAGCGCACTGCCGTGTCGAGTCTTAACTGAACCTTCCGGATCACCGAGAATAGCATCGGTTGGGTGATCCCTCAGCCATTTGGGAGGACCAGCGACTGCTGGTGCCGGCTGTGAACTAGGTTCATCTGTCCTGACGACTGGTGCTTCCACATTTCCACCAGTCGGAGCTGGAAGAATAACTGGCGGTTGAATATCACCAGTTGGAACTGGAACTTCAACTGCTGGTTGATTTTCACCAGTTGGAACTTCTTCATCAGCTTCTCCGTCTGACTGGCTTCCTGAACCTTCACCAACGTTGTCAGCATCAGCTGGTATCTCCATTCCAGCTGGTTCATCGTTGTCTTCTGGCTCAAAGATTCCAGTCGGAATTCCCCCTTGATTTTTGATAGATCCACTCAGGGAGATTGAGTGTAAGGTCTCAGCAAGATCATTTGCATCACCGACCCTCTCAGGTTGCTGATGGGCACCTGAGGGAACTGGTTGTGAAGATGATCCATTCATAGGTCTAGTCGAACCAGTTGGTTGAGCATCGGAAGAATTCCTGCCCAACTGGTTGCTGACATCCTCGACCTCAGGAACATCTTCAGCCAGTTGGCGTAAGGTCCTGCGCACTAAAGTAGCTTCATCAAAAACAACATTGCATGTTATTTTCACAAGCTGGGTAGTCTTGTTAAATACTCTATAGCCCTTGTGAGAGGGATGTCCATATCCGACAAACACACCCTCATCAGCCTTAGGCGAGAAAGCATTTAACTTCGACTTCCCATTATTATGGATATAACATGGTGAACCGAATGCACGAAGATGAGCTATAGAAGGCTTACGACCAAAGTACACTTCGTAGGGAGTTTTCTGGAGTCTGTCGTTGATCCCGCTTCTATTCTGAGTGTAGCAGGCAGTCACCAACGCTTCTCCCCAGAAACTCTGTCCCAAACCGGACTCAGCCAGCATGGACCGGACTGCTTCTTTCAGCGTCCTGTTCCTACGTTCTGCCAGTCCATTTTGCTGCGGTTGCCTTGGTGTAGATCTCTCATGCTTGATCCCGGCCTCCGCGCAAAAATCCATCAGCGGACCGTTGCAGAATTCAGTCCCATTGTCCGAACGAATTCACTTCACTACTGCTTCGCGTTGCTTCTGCGCTTGGATGATCAACTCAGGAAGAATCACCTTCACCTCATCCTTTGTCCTAAGCAACTTGACCCATGTATAGCGCGAGTAGTCATCAACTACTACCAGCGAATATCGCCTTCCTCCAATGGTTTGCGGCGTTACTGGTCCAAACAGGTCCATATGTAACAGCTCAAGTACCTGACTGGTACTGGGGTAGACTGGCGACTGGTTCTTGAAGGACTTCTTAGTTTGTTTGCCGTGCTGGCAAGCCTTGCAAATTCCTTCCTTCTTGAACCCGCCCTTGGGAAGACCATCTACAAGATCATGCTTGGTTAGATAGTTAATAGTTTTGAAATTCAAATGACTTAACCTTTTGTGCCACAGCCAGTTAGTCTCCATGGAGCTGGTGGCTACAAAGCATGTATCAGTCTTCCCGCTTTGCCAGTCAACGACATAAAGGCCTCCTTTCCTGACACCTCTCAGCTTGGTCTCACCAGAATCTTCATTCTTGATCTGGCACCCAGACTTGTCAAACACAATGGTATAACCATTGTCGCACAGCTGACTAATGCTCAGGAGGTTGAGCTTCAGGTTGGTGACAAGGGATACATTCACAATTCTGACATCATCTTTCTCGATACAGCCCTTGCTAATAACTCTGCCCTTGGAGTTATCACCAAAAATGACTGGAGGTCCTCTGACCTTGGTGAGCTCAGAAAACAGGAACTCCTCACCAGTCATATGAGCGGAGCAACCACTATCAATGATCCACTCGCTCGACCTCTGAAGCTGACTTGCATGACCTAGTTCCTGCAAGAAAAATAGAATCATTTAGGTCCCCGATCATCAGCGGGTCCTGCAGGGTTAGATCTCTGGATCATTCCTTTC
>JAPKLW010000004.1:432637-491473 GCA_026898455.1 Plectranthus barbatus
GGCATGAATTAATGTTTATTAATTAATTATGTTCTGGGTTGAACATGAAATTAATTAATAGGAGGCCCACTTTATTATTTGCATTTGATCCCTGGTCTGGCCCAACACTGCTCAGAGCCCATTAGGGTTTATTAAACCCTAATAGCCCATTCTCAGATCTATATAAATAGATCAATCTCTCATTTTCCAACATAAGTTTTGATTTTCAAATCAGAAACCCTAGAGAGATTGTGAGAGAGTGGGCGGCTATAGATCCGGTAGCATATCCTCACCAGATTTCCGGATCAAGTAAGGGAACAGATCAGAAGATCAGATCTGTAGGAACACCATCACTTTGATCGATTCTAGATCCAGATATACACCATCTTCATTGCCATCATCGATCTAGATCTGTAGATCAGTCCTTGGAGTCTCAGGTATTCTTTTGAATCTACGAATTAAATTAAATAGGAGCATGCATAGGGCATTCACTGTTTGTCATGACATTTATTTTGATATCCATAAATTGAATCCGGAGTTTTAATAAATGGCGATTCATGTCGCCTATTGTAGACTCAGTTCCTACAATTGGTATCAGAGCCAGGTTCGTATTTTATGGCTCTATCGGAAAATAAATTTGACAAATAGTTTATGCATGTTATTTAATTTATCGTGGATGAATTAAATTGTTGTGGATGTTTTTTTTGTTCTCGTGGCCCCTCTCGATTTTGTTTTTGGTTTTAAATCGCGAGAAAAATTTGCGATTAGATTGATAGGAAAATCATGTAATAGACTAGATCTATTTGTTTGTATTTTTATTATTCAATCTGTAACCAGAGTTGGGAGAGAATGAAGAATGACGACAGAAAATAAAGCACAGCTATTTTCTGGTGGCTGGATAAATGGCAGCGGCCGTGCGCAGGCAGCGCGCGACGGTGACCGGCGGCTGCGGTCGTCGGCCGGCAACACAGTGGCCGCCGGAAGATCTCTGTGTGCAGCAGCCGCAGTTTCCTCTTCTTCCTCGTGCACAGCAGCCGCGCGCAGGTTCTGACTCCCGCAGGGTCACAGGCCGTGAGTCGTGGACGAGCAGCAGCCGCACGCGGGTTGCTTGCGGCGGTGGTCCAACTGCGGGGGGTCGCAGAGCTCGTCGTGGGGCAGTTGTGTTTCCGGCGGCCGTTGGTTCGCATCGTCAGGCACTGCGGCGGCGGACTGATGACGCGCATCGGGGCGCGATGCACGGGCGGCTGGGCTGTTCTTTTTCCGGCGGCACGCATCAGGGAGGAGGCTCAGCGAGAAGCAGCGGTGCCTGGGCTGTGGATAAACAGCTCCAGCGGTCGGCTGTGAGGCTGGAACTGCTGGCGGCGGCTCTTGGACAGGCCGGCGACTACTGGGCTCAGCTATGGCGGCGAGAACAGCAGCGCTCGGCGGTAGGGCTGCTGGTGGCGGCGGCTAGGGTTTTGGGTGGTGAAGGTGGCAGCTGGAAACCCTAGATGTGAGCTAGGGTTTACTGCTAGGGTTTCAGATCCGAACTGGGCGCGGGCCCGGCAGCCCGGAGGCGGCCCGATTTGCTGAAACTAGGGTTTTTGCAACCTTATGGGCCTGAAACCCTAATTCCTGGCCCAAACTACAGTATTATTCCAGCCCAAGATTTCAGATTTCAAATTAAAGAGTGGGAGCCCAGTTTGAAGATCTGTATTAAATTAAATCATTGTAATAGATAGATTTAATTTTATTTCCCATGTAATTGCATCAAGGGGCCACGAGAAATTTATTTGTTTATTTAATTATTTTCTCGTATGATGTGATTTATTATGTGCGCACTAGTAAATAATAGGAAAGCATGCTATTGCTTTTATTATTTAATTTTAAAGCATGTTGTAGATAATAGGGAAGCATGTTACTGCTTTATTATTTACTGTTCAAAGCATGCTTTATGTGATTTATTTTATGTATTAAATTATGTCTATAAATTCCGGAATCTTGTTGGGAAATATGATGGAATTTTAGATGTGACATAATTTATGGATCATAAAATAATATGTGCGCATAAGAACCTTTTGAAAGAAAAAGACTAAGCAAGATTTTTTAATTAAAATCAACAAGACCTCCACAATGCGGTCTCTTATTAGAAGTGGGCAGTGAAGTGAGTAGACGTCTACACGACCGTAGCCTGCTTGCTTTATTTGTTCATAAGTTCTAATAGATGAGATTTCTAAATAAAACATTTAAACATGTGAGAAGTGGACAGTGAAGTGAGTAGACGTCTACACAACCGTAGCCTGCTTACTTTATTTGTTCATAAGTTCTCTAGAATTGTTTTAAATGAGATAACAAAGGTTGTAAGAGGCATGCGTCATGGGTCTAGTACGTATGACAAATCGTCCTTTTAACTTCCGGAGATAGAATTGTGGTCAAATGCTTAGATGTTGCCTGAGTACTAACTCATGAATGATGTCCCTGCTCAGATAGGTTGAACATGGTCTTAGTTTTATCTCCGATTATTAATTTCATTTGCCGGCGAATACCTGGCATGGAATGAAATTAAAGACTGGAGCTTCAAAGAGCAGTCTGGTTAGGTGGTCTGCTGTAAACGTCTTCGAAAGGAGCTTGCAGTAGATGCACCTAGGCAATTGGGGGAAAGAATTGTATTGGTTTATCAAAAGGTTACAATGCATATTTGTTTCAATGTTCTGCATGTATGTACTTACTTTAATCAATTATTGTTTTCATATATGTCTATGAATAATGTCATAAATATCTTGGCACAAAATCAATTAACTGGTCCGAATTTCCTGGAATGGAAGCGCAACTTGGATTATATCCTAGTTACAGAGGAACATAAATATGTTCTAACACTCCGTGTCCAGCTGTCCCTACTGCTGAGTCAACTGATGTGGAGCGGAACCTCTATGACAAGTGGGTCAAGTCTAATAATGTAGTCAAGTGCTACATGATGACCACCATGTCTAAGGTGCTCCAGCAACAACATCAGCACTATGACAAAGCAGATGAGATTATGGATAGTCTCACAGTTACTTATGGGGAATCGGATAGAGCTGTCAGATTTAAACTCATGAGGGAAATTGTGAGTTGTAAAATGACTGATGGTAGCTCAGTGAGGGAGCACGTTGTTTCCATGACTCATCTCATGGATGAACTGACGTTGCATGGAGGAGGTATTGACGGGGAAGCCCAGGTCGATATCATACTCAACTCACTTCCGAAGTCTTTTGAGAACTTTAGGCTGAATGTTGTCATGAGTAAAAAGGAGTATACTCTCGATGAGTTACTTAGTGACCTCATGGCCGCTAATCAGTCATGCAACCTAAAAAGGCAGTCTTGGTTTCTTCCGGTAGTCGCCCTGCTTCATCGAAAGGTGCTAAAGGGGTGATTGGAAAGAAATTCAAGAAGACAACCTTTGGAAGCAAAAGTTCTGGGAAAAAGAAGACTGTGACACCGGGGAAGAAGGGCAAGTGTTTTCGTTGTGGCAAAACTGGTCACTGAAGAAGGATTGTCTGACCAAGCGGGTTGGACAAGGTACGTCATTAGCACTTGTAACGGAAACATGTTTAGCAACTGTTTCTACCCATTAGTGGGTAGTGGATACTGGAGCTACTGATCATGTTTGTTACACTTTGCAGGGATTCAGGCCGACAAGGCAGCTGAATGATGACGAGTTGACAATCTCCATGGGTAATGCTGCTCGTGTGTCTGCAGTAGCAGTTGGAGATGTTACATTATGCTTTCAAGACAATGTTTTGATTTTAAGAGATGTTTTGTATGTGCCGGATTTTCGGCGGAACCTTATTTCTGTTTCCTGTTTAATAAATGATGGATTTTCAGTTATTTTTTATAGTCATGTTACTATCAATGGCAATAACGGTGTTATCTGTCGTGGGATACAGAAAGACTCTCTTTATATCATAACTTGTTTGCATAAATCTTCCGTGAATGCTGCATATAACTCATTTAATCATAAGAAGAGAAAGTTTTCATCTTCTGATGAGGATCTTACATATCTATGGCATCTGAGACTAGGTCACATCAATCTAAAGAGGATCAAGAGACTCGTGGATGATGGAACGTTGGATTCAATCCAGGTAGTTCCACATCGAGTTTGTGAATCCTGTATAGAGGGAAAGATGACGACCAGGCCTTTCAAGGTGAGTCAGTCTCGAGCAAGTGATGTGTTGGAATTCATCCACTCTGACTTATGTGGACCGATGTCTACGCAAGCTCATTGAGGATCTAATTATTTGTCACTTTTATTGACGATTACTCGAGATACGGGTATGTTTACTTACTTCACTATAAGTCTGAATGCTTTGAGAAATTCAAGGAATTCAAGGCGGAAGTAGAGAAGAAGTTAAACAAGACCATTAAGTCATTACGATCTGATCGTGGTGGTGAGTATCTCAGTGACCAGTTCTTGCAGTTTTTATCAGAGCATGGGATTACATCCCAATGGACTGCACCAGGCACTCCTCAGCAGAATGGTGTGGTGGAAAGAAGAAATAGGACTCTTCTTGAAATGGTTAGATCTATGATGAGTTATGCGAACTTGCCTGTTTCATTTTGGGGCCACGAGTTACTAACAGCGGCGTATCTGCTGAACCTGGTACCTTCTAAGTCAGTTCCTAAAACACCCTCGGAACTCTGGCATGGGCGAAAGCCCAGTGTGTCAAAGATAAGAGTGTGGGGTTGTTCGGCATATGTTTTGTCGAAGGAACCTGATAAGTTAGAAGGCAGGTCCAAGCTAAAGTTGTTTGTGGGATACCCCAGACAAACGTAGGGTGGTTATTTCTACTGTCCTGAGGATCAGAAGATCATTGTTAGCACCAACGCAAGATTCTTAGAGGACGAGTTTGTGAAAAACCACAAATCCAAAAGTGATATCATTCTCCAAGAAATTGGAGACTATGATGCGGTTTCATTGGGAAAACCCTGTGGCAGATTGAGTGTACCTCTCGGAGGTATGGAACCAATTGCACGGTCATCAGTGCAAGGATTTGATCCACAAGTAACTGCACCAACTGCTGACGCAGTACCAGTGCTTCATCGTAGTGGGAGGGTACCTCACCATCCCGAGCGGTATATGTTCGTGGGAGAGTCTTCGGACTTGATCCCGGAAGACGGACTAGATGATACCGACCCATGGACATACGACAAAGCAGTAAATTACAAAGATGATGAAAAATGGCATAAAGCCATGGATTCAGAAATTGAATCAATTACCTCTATGGACGTATACCAGAAGTCTGCGCTACCTGATGGCTTTCGGGCCATAGGTTGCAAATGGGTATACAGACGAAAGAAAGGTTTGAAAGGAGAAATAACGGCTTTTAAAGCCAGGTTGGTGGCGAAGGGTTATAGTCAAAAGGAGGGCATTGACTATGATGAGACCTTCTCACCGGTAGCCATGCTCAAATCCATTTGAATTCTTCTATCCATAGCAACACATATGGACCTAGAAATCTGGCAGATGGATGTCAAAATTGCGTTTTTAAACGGGTACCTTGAGGAAGGTCGTGACATCCATATGCAGCAGCCAGAGGGTTATGTGAAGGTTGGTGAAGAGCATTTTGTCTGGAAGCTAAGGAAGTCTTTGTATGGACTTAAACTTGCTTCAAGGTCATGGAACAGAAGTTTCAATGATGTGATTAAATCCTATGGATTTTCACAGTGCGAAACCGAAAGTTGTGTGTACCGATTATACGTCAGCGGAAGCGTGGTATTCCTTGCACTTTATGTAGATGACATTCTTCTATTCGGCAATGATGTGAAGGTGTTGTCAGACATAAAGAGATGGTTATCCGAACAGTTTCAAATGAAGGACCTAGGAGACGCTGGATACATCCTTGGGATTAAAGTCTTGCGTGATCACAAGAAAAGGATGTTAAGCTTGTCTCAGGTCGTTTATACTGATACTGTGATTGCCCGTTCTAGCATGCAAAATGCTTAGAAAGGATTTGGATTTCCAGGCGGATCAAGATAAGAAGAGATCGACCTCGGGCTATGTGTTCACCTTGGGAGGTGGAGCTGTATCATGGAGGAGTGCGAGACAGAAACGTATCGCGGACTCCACCATGGAAGCTGAGTATGTGGCAGCTTCAGAAGCTTCTATAGAAGCAATACGGCTCCGGAACTGCCTCCAAGAGTTAGATATTGTTCTGAGTTTGCCCAAGACTATCACGGTATATTGTGATAATGCTGGTGCAGTAGCAAACTCTAAGGAACCAAGAACTCACAAGGCGTCTAAACACATAGAGAAAAAGTACCACATCATACGAGAAATCGTAGCGAGGGGCGATGTGCTAATAGATAAGATAAACATTGAGGATAATCTAGCAGATCCATTTACAAAGGGCTTACCTCAGAAGGCATATGAAGGTCATGTTCGTAGCCTAGGGCTGAGGTAGATGCCGGCCACCTGGTGACAAAATGTAATAGCTAGATTAGAATAGACACACGTTATACTCTGGAAAGTAATGGTATAATGCTTTGAGTATAAGTGGAAGATTGTTGGAATTGTATACATAAAAGCATTATGATTGGTATATTAGGAAATGTTATGTTTGATATACTGGTAATCATTAATGACTTGCAATAAACAACTCCTGTCTGAATTAACAATCATACGATGCGAACAAACACATCCAGTTATCTCGTCGATAGGGAGATCATACGGTGTGTAAGAGATCACAGAAGATCGTATAGATCGTTCGACCTAGAGAGATATAAACAGTTATCACAGCTGAGACAGTTTCTGGTTTGGCTGTCGGTTTAGGCTGCGGCACACAAGTCCATAAGTGGTTTATCTTGACTGCTTTGTGTGACCGGTACATCTCAATGTATTGATAGGATCAACAGTGAGATGAACCATTCTACTTGACATATGAATGAGTAAAGATCTCGGTAACTTGGTCGGATCTAAAGTCTATTGAAAGCTGAGGGGCACACATGGGTTGACTGTCACTTTGACTTGTTATGGTGGAGAGTCTTACATGTACTCGTATATCTGCAACTTGGGTGATGGCAGCTTGTGTGGGGTTTCCTCAGGCTGGATTTAGATAACCATATCCGTTTCAGGATGGTGACATTCCCTGGAAAGCTCACGAGGTTCGTTATGCTAAGTCCTGCAGGCTGAATCATTGATTCAAGCATAAGCGATAAGGGTTTGAGTGGTACTACTCAGGAATAATAAGAGATTAATTAATTACAGCTAATTGTCATACGCTGAATTAATTAATGAATGTATGAAACCTTAAATATGGGGATTAACCAAGTCAATGCAACCCGTTCCTAATAATGTGGTAATAAAGGGATAGGTCAGCATTAATTCTCTGGTGGCATGAATTAATGTTTATTAATTAATTATGTTCTGGGTTGAACATGGAATTAATTAATAGGAGGCCCACTTTATTATTTGCATTTGATCCCTAGTCTGGCCCAACACTGCTCAGAGCCCATTAGGGTTTATTAAACCCTAATAGCCCATTCTCATATCTATATAAATAGATCAATCTCTCATTTTCCAACATAAGTTTTGATTTTCAAATCAGAAACCCTAGAGAGATTGTGATAGAGTGGGCGGCTATAGATCCGGTAGCGTATCCTCACCAGATTTTTGGATCGAGCAAGGGAACAGATCAGAAGATCAAATCTGTAGGAACACCATCACTTTGATTGATTCTAGATCCAGATCTACACCATCTTCATTGCCATCATCGATCTAGATCTGTAGATCAGTCCTTGGAGTCGCAGGTATTCCTTTGAATCTACGAATTAAATTAAATAGGAGCATGCATAGGGCTTTCACTATTTGTCATGGCATTTATTTTGATATCCATAAATCGAATCCGGAGTTTTAATAAATGGCGATTCATGTCGCCTATTGTAGACTCAGTTCCTACAGTAATTGCACTGTGCCGGATTCATACTCTTGCTAGCATAGTGTATCATATGGAACAGTTTCCCCTTCAATTGGCCTAGGACAGCCCCCACTGCATAGTCACTGGCATCACACATCAGAACGTATGGCTCACTCCAATTCGGAGAGGTAAGAACCGGAGTGGTGACTAGGGCCTTCTTCAGCAGCTCAAAAGCCTGCAAGCAATCAGAATCAAAAACAAAAGACACATCTTTTTCCAACAAATTACATAAAGGTCTAGAAACTTTGGAAAAATCCTTGATGAATCTTCAGTAAAACCCGGCATGACCGAGAAAACTCCTCACTCCTTTGACATTGGCCGGCGGTGGCATCTTCTCGATTGTAGTGACCTTGGCTCGATCCACCTCCAAACCCTTAGCTGACACTCGGTGTCCTAAAATAATTCCTTCACGCACCATAAAGTGGCACTTCTCCCAATTCAAGCAGAGATTGGTCTCGGTGCACCTCTCCATTACGGTAGCTAGATTCTGCAGACAAGTGTCAAATGAACTACCAAAAACAGAGAAGTCATCCATAAATACCTCCATAATGTCCTCAATCAGATCGTGAAAGATGGACATCATGCATCTTTGAAAAGTCGTCGGGGCGTTGCAAAGCCCGAATGGCATCCTCCGGTATGCAAATACGCCATATGGGCATGTGAAAGTTGTTTTGTGCTGGTCTTCCGGTGCAACTGCAATCTGATTGTAACCTGAATATCCATCAAGAAAACAATAAAAAGGATAACCGGCAAGTCTATCTAACATCTGATCAATAAAAGGTAGTGGAAAATGATCCTTGCAAGTAGCGGCATTAAGAGCTCTGTAGTCAATGCAGAACCGCCATCCTGTGACTGGTCGGGTGGCAACCTCTTCTCCATCATCCTTCTTAACGATCTGTATTCCTCCTTTCTTGGCAACCACCTGAGTGGGGCTCACCCACTTGCTGTCTGAAATAGGATAGATCATCCCGTGATCAAGAAGCTTCAGTACTTCTTTCTTGACTGCCTCCTGCATAATTGGGTTCAGTCGTCTCTGTGCTTGCCTCTTCGATTTTGCTTCCTCTTCCAGTATAATCTTGTGCATGCAAACAGAGGGACTGATTCCTTTGATATCTCTAAGTGTCCAGCCAATTGCAGATTTGTGTTGCCTCAGGACCCGGAGTAGCTTGTCCATCTCAACCTGTGTAAGAGAAGAAGATACAATCACAGGATATGTGTCATTTGGACCAAGATAAGCATATTTGAGATGAGAAGGGAGTGGTTTGAGGGCTAAAACAGGCAGATCGGAGTTAGATGGCCCTCCCCCAGCCTCCACGTCGACCGATATGGCTTCCATGTCGACCGGATGGATGTTTTTGGGCTCATCCCTTTTCCACGTCTCGCTGTTTCGACCGATTTGAACACTGTGTTGCCCGTCCTGCTTGCGTCGATCGAGACAGACTTTGCATCGACCGAGATGAATCTGGGACTGGCGTCGACCGATTTGGCCTTCGCGTCGGGCGAGACAAAGTCTTTTCCATGAATTTCCTTCATCTTTTGGATAAATCTAGCTGGTAACTTCTCCCTTTTTAGCTCTTTATGCCTAGGCACTTCCTCGAACACATCCAGCTCTAGCACGAGGTTCTGAATCTCCTCCTTAGCAGCATCCAAGTCTGTAGAAGAGAAAAGTGAGTGTAGTAAACAGATTTCCAGAAAATCAGGATCAGATTTAACATAAGAGAAAGGAGAAGAAATCACCGGTTCAAAGCAATTAATCATATGGCATTCCTCTTGGTAACTTCCATCTTCGTGCTTCTGCATGGACTTGAAAATAGAGAATGTGACAGATTCATCATTCACTCGAAAAGTCAGCTTTCCATCCCTAATATCTATCAGTGCTCCTCCAGTTTTCAGGAATGGTCTCCCCAAGATGAGAGGAATATTCTGATCTTCCTCCATGTCCAGCACAACAAAATCGGCAGGGATGATAAAATCTTTGACCTTGACTAGCACGTCTTCGACGATCCCCCTTGGGTATGTGACTGATCTGTCTGCCATCTGAAGAGAAATTGTGGTAGGGTTGATACTCCCAATTGCCAAACGCCTGAAAATAGATAAATGCATAAGATTAATAGATGCACCAGAATCACAGAGTACCTTATTAAAAGACTCTCCACCAATAATGCAAGAAAGAGTAAAAGAACCCTGGTCCTCCCTCTTGAGTGGCATCTTCTTTTGAATTACAGCACTGCACTCCTCAAACAGATTTACGGTCTCATGCTCCAGGAACGGCCTCTTCTGAGAAACCATGTCTTTCAAGAATTTAATGTAGCCTGGCATCTCCCGCAGGGCTTCCACCAAGGGAATGTTGATGTTAACTCTCTTCATGTGTTCCAGAAAGTGTTTGTACCTCTCATTCATTTTAGACTTGGCAAACCGCTGCGGATACGGCATCGGAGGCATTTTAATAGGGGTTGAGGTCGACGTCGACCGAGATGTACCCACGTCGGTCGACGTGGGCTGCTGTGCGGCGGTCTCACCATCAGCCTCTGCATCGACCGGGATGAACCCTGCGTCGGTCGAAACAGAGGTTCCTCCTGAAGAATTTTTCTCCTCTTCAGCCTCTTCTTCTTCTTCCGGTTGGCCTTTCTCGGGATGTTTCGACCCCTAGTATGATTTTCCACCTCTGAGAGTTATGGCATTGACTTCATTCTTCTGATTCTTCGGGTTGGCTTGAGTGTTGCTCGGAAGATGGCCGGGTTTGTGCTGAGTTCCAAGGGCATTAGCAATTTGGCTAACTTGTGTCTCAATGATCTTGATATGCTTCTGCATCAAGTCGACCTTGCTATTGATTCCCGAGACTTCTTGGTCAAGCTTTTCTACCTTATCAGTAGATCATTCCATAAATTTGGCTAGGAGTTCTTCAAGATTAAGCTTTTTCTTCTCAACAACTGCTCCACCTTGAGTTGCAAAATTAGTCGGTGGTTGTTCTGCTCCTTGAGGGTTTGAGTAAGAGAAACCAGGATGGTTTCTTGCAGCATTAGGGTTGTAACCCTGATTGTTTTGTTAATAGCCTCCCCGATAGTTGTTTTGGAAACCACCTCGTTGGACAAAGTTCACATCCATGCAGTATCCTTCTTCTTGTACTTGAACTTGCTCAATAGCAGCAACTGTCTTTCCAGCCTTCAGTATTACAAAATCCTCTCGAAGCTTTTTCAATTCAGCTTTCATGTCAACTTCTTCAGTAGCAACCTGCTCCACAACTTTGACAGGCCTTTGTCGAACATTGGACCATCTCTGACTGTTGTTCGCCATCTTCTGGAAGAAATCCATAGCCCTCTGGGGACCCTTTGTCATGACCGAGTCTCCCAAAGTGGAATCCACAAGCTCCACAGTCTTCTCATTCAACCCTTCATAAAAAGTTTCAGCTTGATCTGCCAAACACAGGTTGTGGCCAAGGCATAGTCTCAACAACTCCTTGTATCTCTCCCAGGCTTCATAAAAGTTTTCATCACCCCTTTGAGCAAATTTAGTGATATCCTTCTTCCGTTGTCTGATAACACTTGGTGGGAAGAAGTTGGCAAGAAAAGCATTCCTCAGTTCTGCCCATGTGCTAATGTTGGTTTTGTCCAGGGCAGTGAACCAAGACTGAGCTTTGTCTCGTAGAGAGAAGGCAAAGAGCCTTAGCCGAATAGCACTCTTGCTGACTCCATTGATCTTGAATGTATTACAGAGCATCAGAAATTTATCAAGATGAGCATAGGGATCCTTAGTAGCTCGGCCCCCATATTGAATCTGCTGAACCATTTGCACCAGGCCAGTCTTCAGCTCGAAGTTATTGGCGTTGATCTCAATGCTGAAGTCGGTCTCCTGGAACTTAGGTCTGTACTTTTTTTTAATAGCATCCTCATCTTCATCAGCATCAAACCTCAGATCTTCCACTTCTTCTTCCTCCTCATCATCCGCATCTTCTGGGATATGACCACCCGGGTGCCTCTCTCTTCGAGGATTTCGGTTGTTCCTTTTATTCAGTATTCGGATCTGCTCCCTCATGGCATGCATCTCCCGAACCATCTCAGCTTGCTCTTCCGGTGTAAGACCCTCTGGAGGATTTTGATTGTTTAGATTATCCCCCATTTTCTTGTCTTCACTACTCTCTCCTCCCTCTCGGTTCCTTCTACTGTTATTCCTACGGCAGGTTGCTTCGATCTCAGGATCAAAAGGAATAGGTTCTTTTCCACTTCTTCTTGTGTTCATAAACTATCTGTAATCAAAATAGAAATGGAGTGATCAAACGGAAAAAAAAAAAAACAAAGTAATCGAAAATTGAATAGCTCAGGAACTCAAATTTAAGCAGATTTTTTTTTATAAATCGACCGATATAAGTCTCAAATCGACCGACACGAGTTGTGAGTTCGCGTCGACCAAGACAAGTTTCACGTCGGTCAAAATAGACAAGAAAATAAAGCGAACTGAAATAAAGAAAAACAGGAAAATAAGCTCAAATCAATATCCCAATAACAAATTCAATATCAAGATTAGTTCTATTCAATCCCCGGCAACGGCGCCAAAATTTGATCGCTAAAATTATTAACGACTTAGCAGAGCTAACAATATAGCGGCAAATAAAAATTATCAATCCCACAGGGAATGAAATATTGAACCATCCTAAGTACTGAATTATAGTTTCACAGGAAATTGTTTAAGGCGATCAAATTTTGAAAGGTTTTAATTAAATTACTTGCAAATTAAAAGAAACAATGATTTTTTAGAACAGTAATCAAACACAACACAGAATATTTTAATGAGATTTCAATCAATTGCAAAGATACAGATTCTAGGAATTTATTACTATTCTTCCTGTATTGCCATAATAAAAATATCAAATGCCAATTTAATTCCTTGCAAGATGGAATTCAGAAAGGTTTTGCAAATTTCTTTTTTCAGACAACTCACAAAGTAGATTATGACTTCTCTTTACCCTTTCGGTCTCAAGAAAATATCGACAACTCCAGAAAACAACGGATTTTTCCTGTAACCTAATTCCCTCTTTTTTAAGACAAGAATAATTAATTATATTGTAAAATTTTCTTCCTGTTAAGTAATTTTTTACCTTTTGAGTCTCAAATTAATTAACTGATAACCTAATCAAGTGGCCAACCATCTTAGATTTATATCAAAGCACAAAATTTCACAAATCAAACAAGGAAGGGCATTTGATTCAAATAATAATAAGCATACAGTCAGAATAGATTTTTAACCCTAGAATCTGATTAATAATTTAGCTCATCATCATCACAATAGAGAATATTATGAAGAGATAAAACCTGAAATAAACTTGCATTGATCAGAATCGGAGTCTTGCAAGAATACAATCTTGACTTCAAATTTCGAAATAAAACTCTTGCCTTGGAACATTATTCAATTCTGAAAATAAGGTATCTAGCCCTGAAAACTCGAACTAGAATGTTTATATAGGTGTACAATTAATCCTCACAAGGTATACAATTAAACTAGGAAGGAAATAGCCAAAAATAACATATTTTTGCCAAATAGCAGTCTACGTCGACCGAGATAAGGTCCATCTCGGTCGACACGCGCTTCACTTCGACATCATCCTTCTCGACCTGCCACGTAGATCTCGACCTTCCACGTCGATCGAGATAAGGTCTATCTCGGTCGACGTAGAGCTCCCGCGTCGACCCTCGCGTGGTCGATGTCTGCTCGCGTCGACTGCTTCACCTCAACCGAAATGCGCTCCGCATCGGTCGAAACAGAGCCGGTGGCTCTGATTTTCTCCTTGCTCCAGACTTAGGCTATTTCCTACAAAACCACACCATCAAACACCTACATAACATCCAAACACGACAGTGCACAACTAAACATGAAAATCACGCGACTTGAACACTAATGGACAAAAACTCATTGATAAGTTAGCGAAATAACGAACTTATCAAGGTCGTATCCCCAATTGAAGCAATTTAAGGGAGCCCGAGAGTCGAGATGTTTGATGAAGAACATAACGCGTAGAAGCTCTTCGAGTCACTTGAGCTACTCGATGAAAAGAGGATGGAAGCCTCGGGACGGATGACCAAACTTCAAAGAAGCGTGGAGAAATTCTATAACAAGTCAGTTCGTCTAAGGTCATTCCAAGTCGGAGATTAGGTTCTTCGGCGGGTCTTCCAAAATACTCAAGAACTAAATGCCGGAAAACTAAGACCGAGTTGGGAAGGTCCCTACATCGTCGATCTAGTGGTCGGAAAAGGGGCTTATCGACTTCGGACTCCGGAAGGGAAACCTGTCCCGAATGCATGGAATATTAAATACTTGAAAAAGTATTATTTCTAGCTCAAACTCGTCGGTTCGACTTTGTAAAGTATAATTCGGATCATCTTGTTAGAAATTTCTCAATCCGAGTTGTTTACATTTAAAATTTTGTAACCTCGGCTATCTGCCGTGTACGAATGTTTAAATAAATTCTGATAGTTCGTCTCAACTTTTTCTACTCAAAATTACTTGGATTTCAACAAGTTAGAAAATAAACGAGGTTGAGAGGATTGCAAAATGGGTAAAGACGAAGCAGATAATCATCGAATCAATAAATGTCCCATAAAAACATCAAAACAGAAACTTGTTCGTAGCAAATTTACATACGGACATGAAAGTGAAAAAGTTGTTTATAACAAGTCTTAAAAACATTCAGAAGAAGTTCAAGGATGGGGATTCGGCTGCTCTTGGTTGGCCTGGTTCGGGTCAACCTGCTCCTCTCGATTTAGCTCGTCTCTCTCCAAATCATCCTCCAAATGCTTCGAGAAGTTTTCATTTTCACGATTCTCTTCATCTTCAGAACCCTCGGAAGCATCTGGAGTCGAATAGACAATCCGAGATCGAGCTCGGGATACTTCTCTGCAACAGCCACCTTCACTTTCTTGCGAATCATCTCCTCCATCATGTTGAAGGTGGACTCGTCGGAAGGAGTAGCCATAAGCTGAGCAAGGGACCTTCCCCGGTCATACGAGCTGATTCTAAGGCATTCTTAGCTTCTTCGACCTCGGCACTTAGCTTCTGCTCGACCTCCGAGCGCCTTAGGATCTCAGCCTCCAAGTCCTGCCTGAGCTTGTCGGTGTGGTCCCTAGTTCGGGCCAACTCTTCGACAGCCGACTGACGGTCCCTAATCAATTGCTCGATTAAGTCCTGTGAAGCTTTAAGGCTCGCAGTGGCAACTGACAGCTCGGAAACAATTTGATCACGCTCCTTTACGGTCAGGTCTCGATCCCTTTCGGCCTGAGCAAGGTCATTGTGCTCGTCACGAAGACTTCGATAGCAGCGCTCATAGTCCTCAACCATCCCGTAGAATCCCTAAAAAGAAGTTCGTTAAGTCAATAAAAAGGAATATGATGAATCAATGTAGATAAGGAGATTCGACTTACCAAGATGGATTTGCGAGCGTTCTCGAGAAAAGACACTCGAGCTGGGGCTCTGGTCGGCCAAGGTGGTCCCTCGAAAAGCATGTCGGCATATGAATGGAAAGTAGCAATATATTTCTGCCTCTTCTGCCTTTCGGCCTCGGTCTCCTCGGCACCTTCAGCTGACGCGTGGGCCTTTCCTGGACGTTGCTCTGCATCTCAATCCGCCAGCTCGGTTCCTGTCAGATCCAAAATCTCCCTGGTGTCTTCCCGAGCTCTCTTGCGCCTTTCAAAAGGCTGATCGTCGGCCTCCTCGAAATTTACCAGGGCAAGATTTGGTTTGTGTTTCTGGGTCGCGGGAGTGGTGGTCGAAGTACCAGTAGCTCGATCTCTCTTTTTGGAAGTCTCGGCATCCTTATTCTTCGGCCGAGCAGCATGCGGGCCCTTGTTCGGCTGGACGGTTTCCTTCTTCTTCCTCGACCTCTTCTGTTGTTTTTCTTGCTCGAACCTCAACAGATCAGCGGGAGTCAGTCTCTCCATCGGGTCATCAATACCGTGGATGCTGAGGGTACGAAGTCTGCGAGCGATTCGAATCGCCGTGGCTTATGTTGGTATGCTCTTTGGATCCTTTCCATCTCGGCGTCGGAAAGAATTGGCCTTGGTTACCCTGCATAAACATAATAATGTCAGTTCGGTCGAATGATGATCTGAATAAAAAGAGATAATAAAATGTACGGTCTGCAGTTCGGACAACTCCAGATAGACCGGGATATTCACTCGGAATTTGAACATAAAAAAATTCCTGAATCCATTTTTTAGAATTCGATTTAGTACCGAGGACCATGGGGCTCGGATTTTTCGATCGTTTGGAAAAGAAATAATAATCTTCTCCACCGCCCATGGATATTAAGTTGTACAAGGCATTCCACTCTCGAAGGGTTGGCTCTTCGAGCCCGGCATCTCGGAATATCAGATAAGTCCCGAGCATATGGCACCAGGAGATAAAGCTGGATTGTGGCAATGCTATACTGTTCTATCACTCTTACAAAAAATAGGTGAAGAGGAAGATGAATGCCGAATTGGAAAACCCGAGCTAAAAATGCCATAAAACCGTAGGATGGACGGTGAGCTCGGTCATCTTCCCCGGGAGCAATGGCGTTCAACCGAACTGAAAGACCATATTGCTTGAACAAACCATCCAGTTTTGGCTGATCCAGATCTGAAGGAATTTCTTTTAAGGATCCTCTAACTATTTGATCGTAAAGGGGTGGGAAGATACCAGGGGCTAATCCCGAGGAGATTTCTAAAGAGAATGAAGGATTTGAAGTTTCGGCTTCATCGTCCCTATTTCCTACCTCGAACTCGTGGTGTCCGGCCGACCCCAAAGACTGAGGATCTTCTCGGCTCAACTGACCACTACTAACTTCGGTACCCTCGCTAGAGACCCAGACACTATTCCTACCGTTCGAACCACTACTACTAGAACTACTCATGATTTTAAGGAAAACAGTTTGAACAGGAAAAAACTAACCCTTGATCGGAAACTTTAGGAAGTTCGGTAGAGTGCTTGGTCCGAGGAGTTGGTCCGAGGTTGATTGTAAAATAAAAAATTGGAAAATAAAATATTAAGGGTATTTATAGACGAATATGCCTCGATTTTCGTGAAGATCTTTTGAGTTCGGCCAATCAGGGAAAGACACATGGCATTTTTTAAATTCAAAATTTAAATAATTCCCGCTCGGAGAAGTCCAACCGTTTATTACCAATGAGCTCGAACTCGAACATGCAAGTTGTTCGGTCTTTGTATTAATTCGAACACGAAAGTTGTTCGGACAAAGCAAAAGCTTTTTTCAGGCAAAGTGAGCCCTTGGCTAGGGTTAGCCCATTTTATCCGAGGAACTTAAGACATCGAGGTCATAGATTCTTTTGTCCGCAAAGTTCCTCGAAGACTATGAAACCGGAACGATAGCTCAAGAAACAGCCAGGGTGTTTCGGCATAGTATTCCCAAGGGACCCGGGGTCGCTCCCCGTCTGATTTGTGAAATTAATTCACATTTCAGCTTTCAAAATCCTACGAAATATAGTTCGTAGACAGGTCGGGCCTAGCCAGCCGCGGACTTAGGGGTGATCGTAAAACGAAGTAATAACTTCGTAGAATACCCCGAAGCAAAAAGGCATCCCTTAAATTCGTCGAGCTATATCGCACGATATGGGAGCGACCTTTCTCCTGAACATCTCCGAACTACGGTGAGTAGGGAAACCTTGTTTCTTCTTTGATTTATTGCAGGGTAATCTCATAAAAAAGTCGAAGAATCAATTATTTCAGCTTCGCCGAGCTCTGAAGTAGTTCGGACGAAAGCCGAGGGGCTATTGTTATGACCCAAAAATGAATAAGTCAATTTGTCAAGTCCATCAAAGAAGAAAAGCCCAAAAGAAAGTATTTTGGAGCTCGAGCTACGAATCTCAAGCTCGGAGAGCACAGCTCGAACTCGAACAAAATATTATGAAGTTCGAGATGTATTTAAACGAGTGAAATCAGCTCATTATGAAGGGGCGCATCGGTTCGAAGAGCTAATTCGGACGAAGCAGTGCAACTCTTCATTTAGAGTCACTTCCTTGTATTTACTTTCTATAAATAGGGTTGTAATTATGATACAAAGGCACATTGAATTCAAGCAATAAATACTGCAATAAAAGCAATACTTTGAGCTCTACTTACGATCAAGCATTTATATTTACTTTCAATTATTCTTCCATTCCAATTTATTAAGTACTCTTATTCAATTTTAGCCTCTGCAAAAATCCACCGTTAACAATTCCCATAATTTTTCAGACTTCTAAAATTTCAAGAAATAATAGCTACGACACTAAAATTAAAATAAACAAATATATATATATATATATATATATATATATATATATATAGTTGTATTCATCTCTAATTAAATACCCTAAATGAACTATGACCTATTATCCCACTATTAATTTCTTTAATTTGATGGTCCAATTGTTGACACGTGACAGGTAATTTTCTTGTTTTAATTAATTTAAGGGTACTAATGGAATAATAGGATTGGCAGTTATAATATAGATTTGAATGAATATGGTAGTTTCTTTTATGGCAAAGTCTCAGATGAGACGGCCTCATTATTTTTATTGTGAGACGAATTTAATGAAACGATGTATTTCTTTATTGTAAATGATGTTTCACCATTTTTATTGTGATATAAGTTTAATGAAATGATGTATTTCTTTATTGCAAATGATGTATTTCTTTGTTGCAAATAATGTAATTCTTAAAAATGAAATGATGTATTTAACTTATTGAAATGATGTATTAAGGTCCGTCTCACAATAAAAAAATAGTGAGACCGTCTCTCAGGAGACCAACTCTTCTTTTATTTAAGCGATTCTTAATTATAATCAAATATTTTGATTTTAATCCTTAATCATATTCATTTTTGTATTATCATCATACAACACTCTTGCTTAAAAAAAAGAATTTTGTTGGTGAAGTTTTTTTTTTTTAATTTATGGAAATTAGTGATAATGTTCCTGAAAATCTCTTTTTCTTGATTTTTTTTTTAACTTTTATCCATCTAATTGTTTTATTTTATTTTGTTTCATAAAAAATTCTTAATCATAATTTATTGCTTTACATATTTGTAGGAAGGTCCTTATTTTCGCAGGTGGACAATTTTTTTTTATATATTGAAATTGTTTTTATTTTAGTATGATATGTATTTCATTATAGAAATAATGTTATTCAATCAAACTAATTATAATGATATATAAATTTTAGAATTTTAAACAACTTAAAATATACAATACTACATTATGTCGTCTGTATTGATATTATTTCTAGTCTACAATGATCAATGTAATGCTAAAAAAAAAAATTACTTTGAAAAACTTAAATGATCAATATAAAATCGCCAATCTTTACATTTACAAGGTCTCACAAAAAAACTTCTCATAAATTAGTCCCTTGTTCGAGAAATTACATAAAAACATCATTAAACAAAAAGATTTATCAGATGCTATTATTAATAAAAGGGATTTGTTTTCGTTGAGCTATTCGATAATTGAATTGTTTTGAGTAATTAAATTTTAGTTTTAATAAATAGTAGAGAGAAAATGTATTTGAAGTGAAAGTTATATATATATATATATATATATAGAGTAGTGATCATATGAGAATAGTTTTTAGTATAAGAAATGAGAATAAATCTCAGCCTTTGATTTTGTGATATCAACGCTCATGGTTAATTTTAGTCCGTGTGCAGTTTTCCTCGATTATCTTGCAGTTTTGATTCATTAAGGTTATTTTTGTAATTTTAGGGTTTTAAAATTTTAAAAGGTATATGCTTCCATATTTAATTAAATTTTGTATGTCTTATTTCGTGCGTTCTGATTTCTTATTCCTCCTTCGTTCGATTCAATTTATATATCTTCTCTCGATCGGATTTTTTTTTGTTTCTGGATTTGGCTTTCGTGATCGCTCTCGACTTCGAAATTGTGGTTGTTGAGTTTTGTTTTTGATTTTGGAGTTCAGACGTTTGAAGAGGACATGTCTGATCGATCATCTGAAGGTAAGTTTAATACTTTGTATTTTTTATTTTCGATAGTGTTCATGGTTCTATTGATGTTTTTTTATGTTAGGAGATGATTTGATCTTGTTTTTGAATTCTAGACTCTGTTTGTAATTGATTCGTGCATGAATATAGTTTTTAAAAAAATGTGTTATTCAGATTTTCATTTTTCCTTTCTTATGGTGCATCTTTAGTGTTAACATTGTTCATTTTTTCATCTTTCAGTTTCATTTATTCTAAATTGTGTTGATAGTTTTTAAAAAAATTGTGTTATTCAGATGTTCATTTTTCCTTTATTATTGTACATCTTTAGTGTTAATATTGTTCATTTTTTCATCTTTCAGGTTCATTTATTCCAAATTGTGTTGATAGTTTTTAAAAAAAATTGTGTTATTCAGATGTTCATTTTTCCTTTATTATTGTACATCTTTAGTGTTAACATTGTTCATTTTTTCATCTTACAGGTTCATTTATTTGAAATTGGGGAAAGCGAGTAGAATTCCAGAGAAAACCGTCGAATGTCTGAAGAAATTTTGAGAGAGGAATTGAAATTTTGTTGAATGTGAAGAGTTTTTTCGAGAAGTGTATTGAAAAGTTGCGATGGAACAGCGTAATAATGAAACCGTGTAGCAGTTGTGTAAATTTTGATATTTGATATTATTGCATTTAATTTTTTTTTTAATTTGTGTTTATTCAAAACTGAAGTAAAAGTGAGGAAAACTGCAGGATGTGGTAAATTTGTGGTTGGTCTTTGTAAATGTTTAATTTTTTTAATTCGTATTTATGTAAAAATGAAGTAAATCGGACTAAAAATGAGGTAAATCGGGCTAAAAATGAAGTTGTTGTTTGTGTTTGAATATTTTTACAGTTTTAGCCTTTAAAGACTAAAACTGTAGGATATTGGGCAAAAATGCCGCGTTTTTCAATTTGTGAATCTTGTTCGTCGATTTAATGAGATGGACGTGCGAGATCTATTCTTATTTCTCACAGTAACTCCTATTTTCACCTAAAATATAAGTGGAGATAACCACACATGAAAGTAGAATTGAAGTTTTTTTATAAAAAAAATAACGTGTAATTCTATTCATAGCCCTCAAATTTCTCTTTATAACCACCACAATTAATTAAATAACATTTTTATTTACAATTTTAACCTTATAATTTTAATGCAGCCTCTATTGTTTTTGTATAGCCCCATTACAAAACAGAGTTGAAAATATTTCCTATATATTACAAGCAACACAGAGATCGATGCATACTCTAAATTTTTTTTAAAAAATTGTGAATGAAGCCTTAAACAAAGTTCCATCAAGTTCATTTTTTTCAAGAATTAGCTGGGATGAAATTTTCTCACTGTGGAGAGCTTTGTGCTTTGATTCTCATCCTCTCCTAAAATCTCCGCCTCTTTTAAAACTTTGCACCTCACTATATCTGATAATTGATAAAATCTCTTGCATATGGTTATCGGGAAGCTACAGAAAAATCACAAAACTAATCTACCTTGCCATCGTCGAATCACTAAGAAAGTATGGAGAAGATAAGTAAAGAAAAGAGAGCCATCGTCAAATCACTAAGAAAGCAGAAAATAGATACTTTAAAGCTAGATAACAAAGATCGAAACTTTTCTGAGTTGGGGTTATAAATTAGGGTTGTATTTCCTTGGGAGGCTATAACGTTTTTTTGTGTTATAATCTTAAATCTCTCCTATTCTTTATAGTTAGGGTTTTAATTTGGAGGTTAAAGGATAAAATAATAATATTAAATAATAAATTTATTTATTTTATTATAAAGGGCTATATTAAAAAAAAATAGGGGCTATGTTTAGAATTACCCAAAAATAACAGGGAAGAAAAAAAGAACGAATTGCAAAAGCAGAAAGTTCAAGAAGAATGATGTTTTTTTCCTCGTGTTAATGATACATACGGATTGACAATTTGATGGATGTTAAGCATGTTAATAACGCTTTGTTTTGTGTTTTTTCTCAGATAAAATTATTAATAAGAAATGAACCTATCACAACACAGCAACAACCGTAATAAGCTATGTAGGTCAGAAAGAATTCATTTATTGCCAATAATTTAATACATACATGGCAATACGAAATAAGCTCCAGAAAAGAGAAATATAAAAACAATTGACGTGTGACATAGAGAATTCATTGCAAATACTTGAAATCTATAAATGAAAATGGTACAAGAATCAGGTATATGGGTCCAAAATTTAAAATTCCACTAATCAAAAACATAAAACTGTCTGACAACAGGATAAATAACTTCAGGGTTGAAAATAGGCCAAATTATAGAGAAGCGGATTTAGCATGAGGCTTGAAAAAAAACCTGAAAGTCGAAAAGCTGACTAGGGTGCCGGAGCTTCACGTTCCAGATGCTCGCTTGCTTCCTTGAACGACAATATTTCTTGCAGTAATGATGCCAATTTCGCCTCATCCACCTCACGTACATGCACAGGAACTTTTTCTTGGTATCCAGCAGCACTTGTCTTCTTCATCAACCCATCGTATTGCCTGCAACGCAACAGATCCAATTTTATTGACTCTTCCTTCAAATATATCAAGCTCATTGATCATATAAGAAAGTGTGGTTTCTTACTTTTGTGTCTCCTCCATTTTCTTTTTCAACTTTTCCAGTTCAGCTTCGACGTTTATGCTGCCTTGTTGTTTGAGGAATACTGAAAGAGATTCATTGACCACGTCTACCAAACAACCCACTGGAACATCATCGCTCTCCGTTAAGACCTAAAATCAGTACCATTAAGAAATGTTTTAGAGAAGACATCCTAGGGTTGATTGGTCTCTGAAAAAAATTAAGTTAAACGAGTTGCATACAGTCAGAGATGATAGCATGGCAAGAGTGGAAATCTCCAGCTCGTGCCTCTTGATGATATCACTTGCATCATTTGTGCGGCAACGAACAATAGCTGCTCGCCTGAAAAACGTGTCTTTGTTATAAAAACAAAAGGTTATAATTCCACTATGTTCAAGATGGTTGAAGGCAATTTTCAACTTACCTTTGAAGCCTCTCATTTGGTGCCAGCTGTGATCGAAGAGACCTCAGTGATTTCACAACAGACTCAATTATATCCATTTCCAATTCTACGTCATCATTACTCCAACTCTGCAAAAGGATGTTTAGCATTTGATGAGAGTATCAAGAAATATGGTATTTCACCAGAATGACAACATCAAATGTTCAAAAAGGCCATTGAGGTTATGCAATTAGTCAATGAACAGTAAACTTATCATAAGCTAAACTATCTTACTTAACAAAATTATAATACTCCCCCGTCCCGGTTTATTAGGCCCTTTTCTTTTCAGTACGGAAATTAAGAATTGTGAGTATAGAATGAATATATTATTATTGAGTGTGAAAAAGTTGCCATTTTTGGAAAGGGGCCAATTTAGTTGGGACGCCCGATTTAGTAAGAGGGCCTATTCTGCTGGGACGGAGGGAGTACATGATAGAAGAATCATCATGAATAAAAATGTATGTGAATGTTACCTTTACAGCTGATGGGTATTCGGATATCACAATAGACGCTTTCCTGACAGAATCTATCTTAGAGGGAAGACGTTGCCACAGTTCTTCAGTAACAAATGGCATGAATGGATGAAGTAATCGTAACCCATAATCCAAACACAGCCACAAGGTATCCTGAGCAGATCTTCTTGCTGATGCAAATGCAGGATCATTACCAGCAAAATATGGCTTAATTACTTCAATGAACACATCACACAATTGAAATTGCCACCATGAGTATACAGCCGTAGCAGCATCAGAAAACTCATAGGAATCTAAAGACAAAACTGTTTTCGATATGGCTTTGTTCAGAACAGAAAGTATCCACTTGCAACTGAAAGGCAAGGCAGCTGGATCAATATCTGCTGGAGGAGTATAATCATCTCCAAGCTTGGTCATGGCAAACCTAATTGCATTCCACAACTTATTGCACCATTGTCTGTATCCAACCACCCTCTGAATGTCCAGATTTATTTTGTCTGACTGAAAGAGTCGAACATGAAAATAAGACATTGAAAATGAGAAGCAGGTTTCATAAAAAGAAAAATACAATAAGTATTCACCTGAGCTGTATATGAAACAAGAGCAAAGCGTAATGCATCAGCACCACATTCAGGAATACCCTTAGGAAAATCCTTCTTCTGCCCCTCTTTTGCAGTTTTCAGTTCATTAGGATCCAAGTTTCCTTCCTCAAGCCTTTTATGAAGATTTTCTAGGGTTACACCACTAATGACTTCTAGGGGATCTATAACATTTCCCAGTGACTTGGACATCTTCCGTCCATGCGCATCACGAATCATTGGATGCAAGTAAACCTGCATACATGTAAAAATAAATTTTGTTTACTGGTAAACAGATCAGCAGCTTCTAGTGTTAAATAAACAGCAGGTAAACTGAATGATCTATTCCTACAACAACAAAGTCCTCTCTAGATCACATTACAAAGCTTGTGAGAGAGAAACCAGTTAGACAATAATCCTTCTAGGGTGAAAACACGAATTTTGACAGACAAGTAACTAAGGAAGCTTTTAAAATTCAAATATAATATAATGCCAGGGACATGAACAGACCTTTCTAAATGGTACGTCACCTCCTAGCTTCATTCCCAACATCACCATACGTGCAACCCAGAAAAAAAGAATATCATGACCAGTTTCAAGCACGGATGTTGGATAAAATGCTCTGAGATCTTTAGTATCATCTGGCCACCCTAATACAGATAGAGGAAATAGACCAGAAGAAAACCAGGTATCCAGGACATCTGGATCTTGGGATAGCTGGAACTTCTTCCCGGCAAATATTCTGCTAGCCTCCTTCTGAGCCTCTTCCTCGGTCCTGGCTACCACCCACTGATTATTGTAGGCACCCAGTTCCTTCAGTTTATCATCTTCCAACATTACATACCACGCTGGGATACGATGACCCCACCAAAGCTGCCTTGAAATGCACCAATCACGAATGTTCTCAAGCCATCTACAGTACACAGGATATATTTAGAACGTAGTTCACCAGAAGTGTTTGTCAATAAAAATTCCTACATTACCATCTTACTGAGTATAGCGGGGAGTAAATGCAGCAAATATAAGAGAATTAGCAAGAAAACATTAAGCTTTCTTGATTTCCTGATCATATCTCATTAAACAACCTTAAAAGAACAGTATAAATTCTAAACATACCTCTGCCATTCAGCAACATACTGTTTGGGTATGATCTCCATTTTAGGATTTGTATCATCAGTGACAGCATTTAGACCTTCCTGTGCCATGCTTTTGCAGTTTACATACCACTGAGGCTTTATGAGGGGCTCAACAACATCATTGCTTCTTGAACAAATGCCAAGGCGCATCTCATTATTATTATCGCCTCTATAAAGTCCCTTTTGCAAATAGAACTTACAATCAAAACACTGAAAATAGAATAACAGAAGCACTGCAAGAACTTTGTCAATTACAGAGATTACAAAATCGCCCTATAACTGGCTAACTACAGACACAGTACACGCTTTCCACCAGATCAAATTTGTAGCAAACGACCTGTAGCCTAAACGAACAATGACATAAAAATGCAAAACAAAAAAATACCTTTTCTTTTAAGGCTTCGGTCACAGCCACACGAGCTTTAAAACGTGGCATTCCATCAAACTCTTTACCGCCATTGCTATTTATTTTTCCATCATCTGTGAAGATATTGATGAAGTCAAGCCCATGGCGCTTGCCAACCTCAAAATCATTAGGATCATGGGCTGGAGTTATCTGTAATATATTCATAGTCATTGCCAAGTAGTTCACTGAATAAAAACTGGAAAGAAGAAGAAAAGTATTATGAGCACCAAATGTTCCGGTTACCTTAACAGCACCAGTTCCAAAGTTCATATCAACAAGAACAGCATCGCAAACTATCTTTAGTTTCCTATCATTAAAAAAAGGATGAAGCGCAAATTTCCCGTGAAGATGCTTGTATCTGGGATCATCTGGATGTATAGCAATTGCAGTGTCACCAAGCATAGTTTCCACTCGAGTAGTTGCCACAACAATCTCACCCAAACCACCTTCCAAAGGATAAGCAAATGACGTCAGCACCCCAAACTCGATGGAAGTTTCATATCCCGGAACCCTTAGTGGTGTTCTCTCTTTGATTTCAATGTAGTCCACCTAAAAATACCAAAGAACTTGCTAAAACTTGCAATAAAATTTTGTTCATGCATAAAAGAGAATGAACAATCAGACTTCTGTATGACCTCAATATCGGAGATTGCTGTTCTCAAGACACAATCCCAGTTCACCAGACGTATATCTCTGAAAAAAATCGAATGAAATATTTTTAAAATTGGACCAACTAAACACCGTGCATCAGCCAACAAACAATACAACAGAAACTATCTAGGAGCAGTGGCAATCAACAATTAACAACTCAAAACCATTGACTGATAGGTGGGTAAATGGACAATGAAAGGCCAAAAATTCGATTAAATATCTGTTAGCCTTTCAGTAAAAGTATCAATTAACATCATGGACATAATAGCAGCAATAATTTAAACATCAGACTATGTAGTTGTCAAATGCAAGTGCATGATTTGAAGGGCCAAGAATGAGATTTTTCCCACATGAATAAGTATAAAATGAAACCTCAAAATGAGGATAGATATGTCCACATAGTACCCAAAATTAAGCTTCGAAGAACAGAGGCAGGTAATAAGCCACAGGTCAGGAGTTATTTTAATGTAATTCCTATAAGCATGACTGCATGAGTATACCTGTATATGAGACCCTCCTTGTAAAGTCTCACAAAAGCCTCAGTCACAGCCCTTGATCTCTCCTCATCCATGGTAAAGCACTACCAGGACAAGGTTCCAAAACAAACAGACTGATATCAGCACCCGTGAGAAATGTCACTACCAATCAAAAATGAAAAAAGTTAAATTATCACCTCACGTGACCAATCAAGAGATGCCCCCAAGCGCCGAAGTTGTTTTAGAATTGTGCCCCCATACTCGTCCTTCCATTTCCAGACCTATTACCACACTTTCTAAGTAAAATAACACAAATGATCTTCCACTTAACTCAACTAACATATGGTGGTAATGATGCATAAATCATACAACCAAATGAGTAAAAGAATGACCTGTTGCAAGATGAAGAAAAATACTAAAACATCAGAAAACAGAATAGACAGTAAAACTCACTTCATCAACAAATTTTTCACGACCGACATCATGCCTAGTCAATTTCCGTTCCCTCATAAGTTTCTTTTCCACAACAACCTGACAAGAATTCAGTTGCTTGGCTCAGCACGTTTACACTTGCAGGTGTAGCCATCACAGGCACCAAGATGAATACTTTCAAAACTGTTGAAATACATCTTGAAGTTTTTGCATGAACACATGCAGGCCCAATAATAAAATGAAGCTGAAGTAAGGCACAGATATGTAAAAGATAGTGTAAATCCAAAGATTGACCTGTGTGGCTATTCCAGCATGATCCATACCCGGCACCCACAATGTATTGTATCCAGACATCCGTCTCCAGCGAATAATTGTGTCCTGGAGGAAAACATGATAAGGAATAAAATATAATCATATTTCATGATAATTTTTATTAGACAAGTCATACAGTGCAAAAAAACCTGGATAGCAGCCGTAAGGGCATGTCCAATGTGAAGGGCCCCAGTAACATTAGGTGGTGGTAGGACCTGCATTCTCAGGAGAGATTATATAAGCACTAAACAGTTTAAGTAGAATCATAGGCACTTCAAGATAGCATGAGCATAAAATTCTATAAGAACGATCAATTCATATAAGGATGTGCAAAAACTTACAATGACAAAGGGTGGTTTGGAGCTTTCTGGGTCTGCCTCAAAGAAATTAGACTTTTCCCACCATGCATACCACCTAGTACAAAATGTTAACATTGATTTAAGGAAATACTTAAATAGTTAGTAAGGAAACTTGGTCGGAATTATTATAGCATACGAGTTTTCTACAGCACTGGGATTGAAAGTCTTTGCCATTTGTCGAGAAAGGTTTTTCTTCTCACCCAACGGCGTTGCTGGGTCAATATAATCCTCAGGATTTTCATCATCAGCTTCTCTTTTTGCATTCTTCTTCTTTTCTGACTTTGCAGCAGTGGGTTGTTGAGTCTGGATTTGCCAGCAATTGAAGCATGCAAGCATCAATATCTCTAATGCAGTACTAAATTTAGAACATAATTATGCTGGTTAGGGCTATAATGAAGTAAACAAACACCTGAAGCTTTGCTGCTGCTGCTTTTTGTGCAGCCTTAAGTTTCTTCAACTCTTTCTCTTTAGCCTACAATCACACTACATCAATTGGCATTCACAGATAAAGTAAAATAAAACATAAGACAATGCAGCAGTAAGTCTTAGGACAATAAACGAAAAAAGAAATGAGTCTAAGTTGATAGCTTGGATTCTGGCAAAGGCAATTTAAAACTTAAAAATAAGAGCACCAAAACAAAACCCAGATAAAAGCAGTTGCATTGCACACCGCAAAACGAGCTTCTGCCAGCAATTCAGAAATCGAGGAGTCAAATTTTCAAAGCCTTGAAAAACAATCCAATTACAAAAGACAATCATTTATAATTCCAAATCTCAAATCTTAGATTACTTTTGCCAATTTCAAACGTCGCAATCAAAATGGGGCTGAAAAATATTATGCTCTCACTTTCTCTTCTTTCTTCTTCTTCTTTTCGAGTTCTTCAGGGGTTAGCTCTCGCGACTCCATGGATCCCACAGCCTACAAACAAAAATTAAACATCTAATTTCATCTCATATAGCCATCACATCACGTTACTAGTTCAACCACGAAAATTAACGCAGTACAACTACAAACTGTAAAAGACGATCAAGCATACTGTAGTTAAGCCAAAACAGTTCATCTAAACCGTGCTACCACTGGAAATGACAAAAAAAAAAAAAAAAACGAAAAACAAGAGTACGTGATGGGCGAGGCGGCGGTGGTGGAGAGAGAATGGCTGATGTGAGGACGATGCAGTAGCAGAAGTCGAATAACCGTAGGGTTTTGGGTGCTGACTGCGACAACCACGCTTTTCTATTTTTATTATCTTACAAAATAATTTTAACATATTAAAATTATAAAATTCTAAGGTAATTGTAACCATAAACCCACCATTCTAACTTTTATACAGCGCCACATTAAAAGTTAAATCCTATCACTCTAACAATAAATCTAAGGGTGATTCTAAACATAGCCATTTTTTTTCTCAATATAGCCCCTTAATTTAATAAATTAAAATTTATTTAGTTAACATTACTATTTTACCCTTATTTTCTCAATTTAAAGCCGTAACCAAAATAAAAAATAAATTTATAACGACATAGCCCCGTCTTTTGAACTTTGAACAGTAAACGAAACATAGACCTAATTCTCAAACAAAACTAAAAGCAAAGCAAAAGTTCGTCTCCTTCCTTAAAAATATTTTCGATTTCATTTTTTAATAATTTATACCTGCAAATGAAATTTGATGATGACTAATCTTTCTTTGCATTTTCTCTACCCTATTGCTAACACTTGTTATTTATTTTCAGTGTGGGGAACAAAAGTCAAAAAAAAAAGAAGCTATAAACAGACAGAAGATAGGGTTCACAGCATAAGGGTTAAGTGATGATTACATAAAATATTTTTCTAAAAATTAATTAAAAACTTATGGTACTGTTAGGCTCATCGTGGTAACCTTCACAATTGCAGTATCACCATTTAAGAGTTATGTGGTGCGTACACCCACCCAAGCTATGAAGGGGCTTTACACCCACCTAAGCTACCAAAGGGCTATAATTTGAAGTTGAATGAGGATGTAAATTAACGACTATGTTTAAAATTTGAAGGAATGGTGTTACATTAAGGAAATTCTTTTTTTTAGTTATGGTATAAATTAGGGCGAAGGATAAAAAAGTAATATGAAATAAGAGATTTAATTATTTTTAAATAGGGGGCTGTAATGAGAAAAATTGTGGTTGTGTTTAGAATTACTCTAAATCTAATATTAACTTTAATACGGTCATGCATAAATCTACTCACAAATATAATATTATTTTTATCTATATATATTGTTTATTTAGTATATCAATTTATAGTATGAAACTACATAATAAATTTTAAATTTTCTAATGAACGACAACTACGAAAATTTATAAATTTAAACAATACAAATTCGGAACAACAAACACACAAGGGAAAATAAATTTAGACAACATCATAATAGTACAAGAAAATAAAATTACACAACATTGCAACATGTTAAAAAATTCATACTAATTACTTCCATAATTTGCCCATATATGTTCAACTAAATCTGCTCGAAGCTGGTGGTATACATCTTTATCACGTAGGTCCTTGTAATTTTTAAGATGAGCTTGAAATTGTTGAATAGAACCTAAGTCTATTGTGGCAGATGGAGGTGTGTCTTCTTCGGACCACATGATAGATGCATCTCATTCGTCTTCTATAATCATGTTGTGCTAAATAATGCATGTATAAATAATATTCCTCATGTCTTCTTTGTAATAACTTCGTGCAGGACCTCTTGTTATTGCCCAACGAACTTGAAGTACTCTAAACGTCCGTTCCACATTTTTTCTTGCAGCTTCTTGCCTCTTCTTAAATTTCTTGCATTTAGGATCCATAGGACATAGAAAACTTTTGACAAATGAGGCCCATTCTGGATAGATCTCATCTGTTAAATAATATCCATATTTATATGTTGTGTCATTCACCGTAAATGTAACTTGTGGAGCATTTCCTTGTAATACTGAATTGAATAAAGGTGATCCGTTAAGAACGTTTATATCATTATTCGAACCTGCACATCCAAAAAAAGCATGTCATATCCACAAGTCTGCAGACGCCACCACTTCGAGAATTATTGTTGGAACACCATAATCCCATCGAGTATATTGACCTTTCCAAGCAACATGGCAATTCCTCCATTCCCAATGCATGCTGTCGAGACTCCCTAACATCCCAGGGAATCCATGCCTCTGCTCATGCATTTGAAGCAAACGTTGAGTATCTACAGCAATTGGCCTTCTCAAGTATTGAGCTCCAAACACATTGACAATAAAGCAACAAAAGTTGAGGATAAAAAAAATGTTAGATCATTACACTCCTTGTGTACATAGAATCCTATCTAAAATTCTTATGCTAGATCATTACACTCCCACGTGCTCCTGAATGGTGTGCCAGAGATGCAAACAGTCACATACGTCAGCAACGATCTCAACCGTCCACCACAGAATGGGGTTTCAATCTCAGCCTATGAGTTTGTTTGACGATTGATCACAAAAATCTCTTAAACCCTTTTTGTCGTCGTCTTTGACATTCTCATTCGAACTCTCTACTCTCTGCAAGTCAATCTTCAGAAACCCCACATTATATCTCCCAAACATGCCGAAAGAGAAGACTCAAATAAAAGGCACCAGCACATCCAGTAACCCTGAGTCGTTCACAGTCACGAAAAAGACTACACAAGATGATTTATTCCAAATCGTCGATGCTTACGATCTCACCAACAAACAGCTTCGAGCGTCTCAAGTCGTAAAAAATAAAATTCTGAATTAGAAGAATTTCGCATCAATCTCATCAGACGAGGCGATTGCTGCAGAGCTTTCCAAGAAGCTCATATCGGAGAACCTGACGCAGTTCTTGACTGCTTCTCCCCGGAGAATCAACCCTCATCGCGTAGCAGAGTTCTACGAACATGCAATAATTGATGAAGATCAACGATCTTTCAAGACGAAAGTTGCAATGAAGGATATAAGGGTTGATCATAATCTCGTCGCTCAATACCTTCATCTACCCAAGACAGGGATCCAAATCGCCAATTATCTCGATAATGACAAGGAGGCAATGAAGAATCATTGGATGAAGTTAAAGAAGCCTGCCATTAAAGAAAAATTCAAAGCTGCCACCAAGGTATCCGAACTGAAGTGAAATTGCACTGAGGATGCTATATTGTGGAGTTAGATCATTTTCTGAGTTAAGCCATCCCAAATACACCTTGATGATGGCTCTTGATGATTGCCCTGGAGGAAGTTGGGCAGAATATATTTTTGGACGTTTGCTGGAAAATGCGAAGAAAAACAAGGGCATCAGAAAAGATGGCAAGTTTTCTTCGAGTGTCAGTTTTGGTCTGAAGGTTAGCTACCTTCTTGAGAGTATTCTAGGTCTTTGAAGAGAGGGGGAAGACCTTATCCCATCTGATTTCATCCCACCTAAGAATCCAGTCTACCGTTTGACTCAAAGAGATGAAGGAGATGACGGTGGAAACGATGGTGATGATGAAGGGCACGACATTTTGATGATCAGGAGGTAGATACTCAGACGACTGAGAGTCTTACTACCATTCCGCTAGTTAGAACTATCGAGGGTGCCAAGAAGCTAAGAAAACTGGCACCTCAGCTCAACCGAAGAAGTCACTGATGGGTTTTGTATACTGAAAGCATTTATTATAATGAGTATACGACAGTTTATTTCTCCTATCAGTTAACAATCTTACATGTATGAACAATGGTATCCTCTTGTCTCACCGATAGGGACGATCATACGGCGTGTTGTAGATCGCAGAAGACAGCATGATCACTTGACCTAGTGAGACATAAACCTGATCACAGCCGAGACAGCGTATGAGGATACGTCTGTCCGGATGGCTGCAGCATTGTCGGAATAAGTAATCTATCTTGGTTACTTGACATGCTGGTACGCAGAGGTGGCGTATTGATGGACCGCAGTGAGATGTATTCGTCTATCTGACATCAGCGAATACAAGATATCGTTATATTGATTGAGTCCAAACCCTAACGAAGGTTCAGGGGTTTGCACGGGTTGACTATTGCTTTGACTTGCCATGGTGGAGAGCCTGAGTAACGTGCTCGTATATCCGCATCTTGGGTAACGACAATTCGTGTAGTATCGCCTGAGACTGGGTTTAGGTAACCATATCCGAGTAATAGGATGAGAACATTCCCTAAGGAGCTCAATAACATTCATCGTGCCAAAGTCCTGCAGGCTGATTAAGTTCAGGAACGAGTGATAAGGATTGAGTGGTACTACTCAGGAATAACAAGATATTAATTAATTGTAGTTAGAGCTTGTCAGAAGCTCCAATTAATTAATGAATGTCCGGTAACCTTAAATATGGGGATTCTCAATTAATGCAGCCCGTTCTCATAACGTGGTAATAAAGGGGTAGGTTAGTATTAATTCTGTGGTGAAAAAGAATTAATATTAATTAATTAATTGTGTCCTGGGTTGTGGACATGGGAATTAATTAATTTATAGGCCCACTTTATTATTTGCATTAGGTCCCAGGTCTGGCCCAAGGAAAGTGTGTTGAATTGAGCCCAGGAGCCCACTAGGGTTTACAACCCTAGGTCTATAAATAGACAGCTCTCTCTCATAAGTTGTAACACAGTTGAAAAACCCTAAACCTAGAGAGAGAGAGGGGCGCCGTTTTTTCTAGAGAAAAGAAGGAGGAGAATTTTCGAATTCTGGTCTCAAAACACAGATCTGTGGAATCCTCACCAGTAGCAAATCTGAACGCACAGGGATACAGATCTAAAGATCTAATCTGGAGAACAACAGATTTCTTTCTTTCTCTTTTGATTTTCGATTTTTATCTAAGAAATTAGGGTTCTAATTTATGTTTCCGCAGCTAAAATCGGATTGCGTGGTTGAATTGAAGTTGGAAATTCAAACGCAAAAGATCGGATCAGACTCGACGGAATAACGGTAATCCCTCAATCCACAATTCTGGTAATTAAATTTATAGGAGCATGCTAAGGTTTATTTTTTATTCAATTGTGCACAATATCCATAAATCGATCCGGTTCAAATTGGTTTTGGTGATTCGGTTCATGGAAAAACCCTACAATTGGTATCAGAGCCAGGTTTCTGATTTATGGCTCTTTTGTGCATAATTAAATTCAGTATGCATGTATGAATTTATTATTTTGTGGATGTTGGTTTTTGTTCCTCGTGGCAACCCATGTAATTTAGCCCGCGGCAGTTTATTCGTGTAGGGCTGAATTAATTTTGTAAAATCACGAGAAAATTCGTGAATAGTGTAGATTTTGAAAAATTATAATAGAATAGATTCTGTAATTTTTATTTTTCAAAATTATGTAATTGGACGGGTCGAGGACGAAGAACAAAGATGGAGCCGACGGCGGGCGACAGGACACCACACGGCAGGCGCGGCCGGGGGCGCGAGCAGCGCGCGCGGGCAGCAGTCGTCCACGGCGAGCGCGGCCCGCGCGCGGGGACAGGGCCGCGGGCTGATAAGTTAGGATTTTCACCAACTTATCTGGTTGTTCTTTGACTAATTGTGTGGTGTAAAGATTGTTTTTGTACTCGTTTTTGTGCATGAATTGACTTTTGTACCCGTAATGTTGTGTTTGATGAATCATGCAGGTTTTTAGTCACAAACAGAGAAGAGTCAGATTTCCAGTTTCAGGTCCACGTCGATCGACGAGTATGTCTCGTCGATCGACGAGGAAATTGAAGAAGGAGCGATCGACGAAGGAAGAAAAGAGAAGATCGACGGAGGCAGCAACCACGTCGATCGATGCCATTCCACGTCGATCGACGAGGGTACTTCACCAGCGTCGATCGACGCCAATCTTCCACGATCGACGCGAGTTCGGGTTTCCTAGTCTGTATCTATTTTGAAGATAAAGACATATCTACACCTAGATATTGCATGATACATTCTCCACTATTATATAAAGTCATGTAAACTCATTTTTTAAAGGATAAGATATTAGAATAGTTACAAGATTTTAATATTGAAGATTGATTAGAGATTCCCAAGGTTTTTGAAGTTTATGTTTGAAGACAGAGCTCTGTGGAGTTATTTTCGGATTCCGATTTTTATGCAATTCAGGTTTTATTCTTCTATGATGAATATTATTCCAAATATGTGTAATTAATCTCTTCCTCAGATTCTAGGGTTCGAATTATCATTGTGTGTATGTCTGATTAATTGAATTATTTTCCCTTTCCCTTCGTAGTTTGTGAAATCTGAGTTTACTCCATAATCTTGAGTTTGTTGGCCACATCTTAGGATTAACTAGTTGATTACTTGAGACGTAACTGTAATAGTTTTCAATCGAAAGAGATTTTCACAATATAATCTGATTTCTTGTCGTAACTGAAGGAGATTGATTGTAGGGATAAATCTGTAGATATTTGGAGTTAATTAATTTATCTTGAGACCGAGCGGAGATAGGTAATTGATTAATCTACTTTACGAATTGTCCAAAAAAGAAGTTCGTAATACTTTTCCGATGTTTCACTACGAAGAGGGATTAAAATTGGGAAATAATCAATTCATTTATCCATGTCATGCTTGATAAGGAGATATTCCTAGAATCTGTATTTCTCATAACCGTTTTCAACCAAAGCATTTTAAATTACTGTTTACTTTTTATTCGCAAGGATTATGATTTGCAAAACCACCAAAACCCCAAAACTTTGATTTTCCTAACCAGTATTTTAAGAACGCCTGATTTAGTATTTAGGATTTTTCGTCGTTTCATTCCTTGTGGGATCGATAATTTTCATTTGTCGCTATATTATTAGCTTTGCTAAGTCGCTGTTAAATAATTTAGCGATCAAATTTTGGCACCGTTGCCGGGGAGTGAACAAAATTAATCTTACTATTAAATTTGTGATTGAAATACTGATTTAGGCTGTAATTTTCGTATTTTCCTTTAATTTCTCCTATTTTCGTAATTCGCATCGATCGAGGTTATACCTCGTCGATCGACGAAGTCATTTTCTTCCTCGTCGATCGACGTAAATTATCGTCGATCGGCGTCGTACTTGTTTTTCAGAATTTCAGTTTTTCATATTCCAGTTCTTTTGTTTTCTTTTCAGTCTTACTTCACTGCCTCCATGCAGAATCGGTATAAACCTCAGTTCAAGGAAATAGACTTCAGGATAGGCATCAATGCCAATAATTTTGAACTGAAGACCGGATTGGTGTAGATGGTGCAACAAAACCAATTTGGAGGAAGACCAACTGAAGATCCTTATGCACATCTGGATAAGTTCCTGATGCTCTGCAACACTGTCAAAATCGGAGGAGTCAGCAAGAGTGCCATCCGAATGCGTCTGTTCGCATTCTCTCTGCGGGATAAGGCACAATCATGGTTCACTGCATTGGACAAGGAGAGCATAAGCACATGGATTGAACTGAGGAATAAGTTCTTGGAGAACTTCTTCCCTCCAAACGTCATCAGACAGCGAAGAAAAAAAATCATCAGGTTCGCTCAACGACCCGATAAAAGCTTCAGTGAGACGTGGGATCGATTCAAAGAGCTGTTGAGATCATGCCCCAGACATGGTTTTCCGCCAGGAGAACAAGCAGAAGCATTTTACGAATGGCTCAATGAAAAGACTGTCAAATTGGTAGACACCACACTAGGTGACTCCGTCATGACGAAGAGCGGAAAGAAAGCCATGTAATTCTTCCAAAAGATGGCTAACAACACTCAAAGGTAGTCCTCATGTCGAACTCGGCCTGTGAAAGTAATCGAGAAAGTAGTGGTGAAAGTCGCCGAAGAACCTGATCTGGCAACTGAACTGAAGAAGCTAAAGGAAGAATTTGCGACTCTAAAGCAAGAGAAAGCAGTCGCTGCTATCGAGGCGGTACAAGCTCCAACTGAGGGGGACAATGCTGAGTAAACTTCATTCAAAGGGGCGGCTATCAAAACAATTACCGAGGAGGATTTCAGCAACACAATCAGCAGAATAACCAACCCTATACCTTTAATCACGCGAGGAATCACCCGGGATTTTCCTACGCAAACCCTCAAGCTGCAGAGCAACCACCACCAGGATTTGCCGTACAGGATGGGGCGATAGTGGAGAAGAAGAAGCCAAATCTCGAGGAGATTTTGGCTAAGTTCATGGAAGGCTCCACCGATACGGTAGCCAAGCTTAAACAAGAAATATCGGGCGTGAACACCAAGGTTGATCAGGTGCAGAAGCATGTGCAGATCATTGAGAATCAAGTCAGCCAGATCACCGATGCCCTTGGAACGAAACACAAGCCGGGATAACTCCCGAGCAACACTCAGGTCAACCCCAAGAACCAGAATCAGAGGAATCAAGTGAACGCCATAACTCTGAGAGGGGGTAAGTCCTATGAAGGGCCAACACAAGCAGGGACGAATACCCGGGATGAAGGAGAAATCGAGCAAGATGAAGAGGTCAGCACAGACGAAGCCCCGTCGACTGACGCAGGGTCTCCGTCGAAAGACGAAGCATCAAAATCCCCGTCGATCGACGCTGATGCTCGTCGATCGATGTCTTCCCCTGCTCCACCTCTGAAGAAACCGCCTCTGCCATTCCCGCAGCGGTTTGCCAAGGCCAAGATGAATGAAAGGTATGCACGATTTCTGGAGACGATGAAGAAGGTGCACATCAACATTCCATTGGTCGAAGCCTTGCAGGAGATGCCCGGATATATCAAGTTCCTGAAAGACATGGTCTCTCAGAAACGACCCTTCTTAGAGCATGAGACGGTCAACCTGTTCGAAGAATGCAGCGCTATCATCCAAAAGAAGATGCCAATCAAAAGGGAAGACCCAGGCTCCTTCACAATCTCCTGCGTCATCGGAGGGGAGACCTTTGGGAAAGTCCTCTGCGATTCTAGTGCTTCAATCAACCTGATGTTGTTGTCAATCTTCAAGCATTTGAAGATCGGAAGCATCAAGCCCACAACAATCTCACTTCAGATGGTCGATCGATCAGTCACTTACCCGAAAGGCATTGTGGAAGATGTGCTGGTGAAGGTGAAAGACTTCATTATCCCAACCGATTTCGTGGTGCTCGATATGGAAGAGGATCGCAACACCCCTCTGATCCTTGGAAGACCATTCCTGAAGACCGGAGGAGCATTGATCGATATTCACGACGACAAACTTACATTCAGAGTGAACAATGAGTCGGTGACATTCTCGATCTACAAGACAATGCAGAAGCACAATTATGGAAGCTACACAGAAGAATGCCACATGATCAACTGCTTCAGCCCGATAATGTCTTCTCCATTCGCCTCTCTCAAAAGCAAACCAGACTTCCTGGAAAACTGCTTGCAACACTCTCTGTTCTCGTCAACAAATATGGACGAGGCAACCAAGGAAATCTTGGATCTGGTCATGGAGCTGGACGTGTTCGAGGAAATAACTCAGGAAAAAGAAATCAAAAGAGAACCGCTACCTGATTAATACAGCCAGAACAAATCAGCAAGGGAGGAAAACACGCGCCCGTCGATCGACGGCGACCTGAGGCAGCCGTGCTCCAGCCCTGATCCACCAGTTCTGGAACTCAAGACACTTTCGGCACATCTCAGGTACGCATTTCTGGGTGCTGATGATACTTACCCTGTTATTGTTTCTGCCTATCTTACACAGGGGGAGTTGGACAAATCGTTGCGAATTCTGCGGAAATACAAGTCCGCCATCGGATGGACTTTGGGGGATATAAAGGGAATCAGCCCTTCGCTGTGCATGCATAAAATCATCCTTGAAGAAGAAGCCAAACCAAAGAGACAAGCACAACGACGATTGAACCCCATCATGCAAGAAGTTGTAAAGAAGGAGGTTCTCAAACTCCTTGACCATGGCATGATCTACCCAATCTCCGACAGCAAATGGGTGAGCCCTACACAAGTAGTAGCCAAGAAAGGGGGGATGCAGATAGTAAAGAATGACGATGCAGAGGAAGTTGCGACAAGACCAGTCACGGGATGGCGGTTCTGCATTGACTACCGAGCTTTGAACACCACCACGTGCAAGGATCACTTTCCCCTACCCTTCATCGATCAAATGCTTGATAGATTATCTGGTTACCCTTTATATTGTTTTCTTGATGGTTACTCAGGGTACAACCAGATAGCTGTGGCGCCTGAAGATCAACACAAGACAGCATTCACCTGTCCATATGGAGTATTCGCGTACCGGCGGATGCCATTTGGATTGTGCAATGCACCGGCTACCTTTCAAAGATGCATGATGGCAATCTTCCATGATCTGATCGAAGATGTAATGGAGGTATTTATGGATGATTTCTCAGTTTTTGGTAGCTCATTCGATGTTTGTCTGCAGAATCTGGCTACTGTACTTGAGAGATGCACCGAGACAAACTTATGCCTCAATTGGTAGAAATGTCACTTCATGGTGCGAGAGGGGATTGTGTTAGGGCATCGAGTATCAGCCGAAGGACTAGAAGTGGACCGGGCCAAAGTGATAGCCATTGAAAAGATGCCACCACCGACAAATGTCAAGGCTGTCCGAAGTTTCCTAGGCCACGCCGGATTCTATAGGAGGTTCATCAAGGACTTCTCAAAGATATCTCGGTCCCTATGCAACCTTCTGGAGAAGGACGTCTCCTTCATTTTTGATGACGATTGTTTGAAGGCCTTCGAGAAATTGAAGGAAGCACTGGTAACTGCACCAGTCCTAACATCACCAGACTGGGATGAGCCCTTCACATTGATGTGCGACGCCAGTGACTACGCTGTTGGGGCAGTCTTGGGGCAACTGAAAGGAAGACTCTTCCATGTGATCCAGTACGCCAGCAAGAGCATGAATCGAGCCTAATGCAACTACACCACCACGGAGAAAGAGATGCTCGCGGTTGTTTATGCCTTCGACAAGTTTCGACCATATCTGATAGGCTCAAAGACAACCGTTTTCACCGACCATGCAGCCATCAGATATCTGTTCGCAAAGCAAGATGCCAAGCATAGACTGATCCGGTGGATACTGTTACTACAAGAGTTTGACTTGGAGATCAAGGATAGAAAAGGAAGCGAGAACGTGATTGCCGACCACCTATCAAGACTCGAGCCACCGGTCGAAGGGGATGATCAACAGATGATGATCCGAGAGACATTCCCCGACGAACAGATCTACGCCACTAGGGAATTGAAAGAGATGTACGAGTCCAAGACACCTTGGTATGCAGATTTCGCCAACTACTTGGTTGGCGGTGTTCTTCCTCCGGACTCTTCTCCATATGCAAGGAAGAAGTTTCTGCATGACGTCAGATTCTACTACTGGGAGGACCCCTACTTATGGCGTAGATGTGCTGATGGCGTCATTTGCCGCTGTGTGCCCCAGTCCGAGTGGCAATAAATCTTCGAAGCCTGCCACTCATCTCCTAGTGGTGGCCATCACTCAGCCAACCGGACCGCATTCAAAATCCTTGCCAGCGGGTTCTATTGGCCATCCATCTATGAGATCTGTCGTGGATAGATAACGGGTTGTGATCGCTGCCAGAGGACCGGCAACATCTCGCGAAGGAATGAAATGCCATAGACGCCGGTCATCGAAGTCGAGATCTTTGATGTTTGGGGGATCGACTTCATGGGACCCTTTCCACCATCCCAAGGGTTCTCATACATCCTCCTGGCAGTAGATTACGTATCACGATGGGTCGAGGCTACTCCAACAGTCACAAATGACTCCAAGGTAGTCATCAAGTTCCTACAGAAGCTGATAACGCGATTTGGGACACTAAGAGCCTTGGTAAGCGATGGGGGATCCCACTTCTGCAACAAATGGCTTGCTACCCTTCTCGCCAGATACGGAGTCAAACACCAAGTCACCACTCCATATCATCCACAAGGGAATGGGCTGACAGAGCTGTCCAACCGAGAAATCAAGCAAATCTTGGAGAAGACGGTGAAGCAAAGAAAAGAGTGGGCGACAGTGATGATGCATTATGGGCATACCGTACCGCCTACAAAACACCAATTGGGACGTCACCATACCAGCTGATCTTTGGAAAGTCCTGTCACTTGCCGGTGGAGATGGAGCACAAGGCTTGGAGAGCAGTGAAAGAACTAAACCTGGATTGGAGGACAGCCGCAGAGGAGCGCGCCATGGCATTGAATGAATTAGAAGATTTCCGAGATGAAGCTTATGAGAACAATGTCATCTACAAGAATCGAGCGAAAAGGTTCCACGACAAAAGGATTCGCTCACATGTTTTCCATTCGGTGACAAGGTTCTTCTCTTTAAATCACGTCGTTGATTCATGCCCGGGAAGCTACAGTCAAAGTGGGCCGGACCATATACCGTGATTTGCCAATTCATGAACGGTGTAGTTGAACTAGCTGGCCAAGATGGGAAGAACTTCAAGGTGAACGGACAGAACCTGAAACCATACTTCACCCCCACTTCAAATCAAAGCGGCGGAGAAGTACTACTTGAATTGTCTTTGAAGACACAGGTATTGTCGAGCTAGCGACATAAAAACAAGCACTGGTTGGGAGGTAACCCAATAGTTTACTGTTTTCTTTAATTCTGTTATTTTCAATTCAGTCGAGTCGAGTTAGTCGAGTTTCGTACTTTCAGAAAATTTTCGAGTTGTTTTGATTTAGTCTTCTGTCGGAACACGTCGATCGCTGCTTCTTGGCAGCGATCAACGAGGAAATTTTGACCACGTCGATCGACGCAATTCTTCGTTGATCGACGAGGAAATTTTGTCTTCGTCGATCGACGGGAATGCCTCGTCGATCAATGCGAACAATTCTGAGGCCGGACAGAGACGGGTTTAAAACCCAAAACCCTCATTCCTTTCACTCACAAACACACTTGCACGATTTCTTTTTCTCTCCAAACACCCACTCGAATTTTTTCTCTCCAAATCCGACGCTTCCACCCACGGTATGTATCCTAACACTCTCCTCTTCGATTATTTCATATGATTGAAGGATTTGAGCATGATTTTGTTAGAAATTGAGTTTGGAACCCTTGTGTCCATTTTTGCATTTTTGACAATTTCGTTGCTTTCCATGATGATTATTCGATATGGTTGATTGTTTTAGTCGATATACTTCTTTATCTTGGATGGGTTGCTTGGATTACTTTGAATTTGATGATCGTAGTTTGGGGGGGTAATTCTTGTTTGGGGGTGTTGTTCCTATCCTACTATTTTTGAGATAAATTCTTTCAATCAATGATGTAATATGCTAGGATAGAGGGTGAATTGCGTGAATATCGAATCAATTTTGCATGGGTAGGTACATTTTGTGGACAATTGCACATTTGATTGTTGTAATGTTGGGAATTTTGTGAATTGGTTTTGATGAGCTTTGACATTTTTTTCCACTACCCATGCAGATTGATTATGGACTTCCAACCCACCTTCGCCAAAAGAACTTATGAGCGACACTTTCGGAAGCTCTCCGGTGACGCATTCGCCGTCCGACAGACACTCTACCCATGCCCGGAAATAATGCAGCGGCTGGGAATTCGAGCTGATGTGGAGGCTCTTCTGCAGCGAGTAAACTGGAGTGCTTGGATGACAGCACGGTTGTGTGCAAAATTAGGGGTTCCTAAGGGTAAATTTAGAAAAAAAAAATGAGTGAACATTGGTGAATATGAATGAAAAGAGAAGAAAAAAAATTTGAGGAGAAAAACTTCATATGTGTAGTTCACAAAAGCCAAAATAAATTTCGAACCCTGAAAATTACAAAAGAGAAGGAACAAGATTGTGTGTTAGAAGAAAAAAAAATCATGTGGGCGAGATATGCTAAAGACTTGGTGTTGGAATGAAATATTTTTAGTCACTTAGCCAAAAATATCCTACCTCTTAGGTAAGCCACATTACAACCAAATGAAGACCTTTCTGATTCCCTGAAAAACCACACTAACAAGCAGTGGAGAGATGAGAAATTTGTCAAACCTATGGTGAGGTAAACTAAAACTTTGAGTGTGTGAATTTCAAAGCCTTTTTACTTGATTGAGCGATGAGTGCAAACACTTCCCGGTGAGGTTCCTCCTCAATGATTTAACAATTAGAATTTGTTTGGATTGCATGATTTATGTGAATAAGTGATACTTAAATTGCAAAAGAAGCTTGTGAGGCATTGCACACTTGTATCTGCATTTGGTTAGATTTCTTTTCTGTGAATTGATCGAGGACGATCAATGGTTTAAGTTTGGGGGAGCTGATAAGTTATGATTTTCACCAACTTATCTGGTTGTTCTTTGACTAATTGTGTGGTGTAAAGATTGTTTTTGTACTTGTTTTTGTGCATGAATTGGCTTTTGTACCCGTAATGTTGTGTTTGATGAATCATGCATGTTTTTAGTCACAAACAGAGAAGAGTCGGATTTCCAGTTTCAGGTCCACGACGATCGACGAGGAAATTGAAGAAGGAGCGATCGACGAAGGAAGAAAAGAGAAGATCGACGGAGGCAGCAACCACGTCGATCGACGAGGGTACTTCACCAGCGTCGATCGATGCCAATCTTCCACGATCGACGCGAGTTCGGGTTTCCTAGTCTGCATCTGTTTTGAAGATAAATACATATCTACACCTAGATATTGCATGATACATTCTCCACTATTATATAAAGCCATGTAAATTCATTTTTTAAAGGAGAAGACATTAGAATAGTTACAAGATTTTAATATTGAAGATTGATTAGAGATTCCCAATGTTTTTGAAGTTTATGTTTGAAGACAGAGTTCTGTGGAGTTATTTTCGGATTCCGATTTTTATGCAATTCAGGTTTTATTCTTCTATGATGAATATTATTCCGAATATGTGTAACTAATCTCTTCCTCAGATTCTAGGGTTCGAATTATCATTGTGTGTATGTCTGATTAATTGAATTATTTTCCCTTTCCCTTCGTAGTTTGTGAAATCTGAGTTTACTCCATAATCTTGAGTTTGTTGGCCACATCTTAGGATTAACTAGTTGATTACTTGAGACGTAACTGTAATAGTTTTCAATCGAAAGAGATTTTCACAATATAATCTGATTTCTTGTCGTAACTGAAGGAGATTGATTGTAGGGATAAATCTGTAGATCTTTGGAGTTAATTAATTTATCTTGAGACCGAGCGGAGATAGGTAATTGATTAATCTACTTTACGAATTGTCCAACAAAGAAGTTCGTAATACTTTTCCGATGTTTCACTACGAAGAGGGATTAAAATTGGGAAATAATCAATTCATTCAACCATGTCATGCTTGATAAGGAGATATTCATAGAATCTGTATTTCTCATAACCGTTTTCAACCAAAGCATTTTAAATTACTGTTTAATTTTTATTCGCAAGGATTATGATTTGCAAAACCACCAAAACCCCAAAACTTTGATTTTCCTAACCAGTATTTTAAGAACGCCTGATTTAGTATTTAGGATTTTTCGTCATTTCATTCCCTGTGGGATCGATAATTTTCATTTGCCGCTATATTATTAGCTTTGCTAAGTCGCTGTTAAATAATTTAACGTTCACGGGCGTGGCGCGCACGGCGGCGGCGGCGGTGGTCGTCGTCGGTTGATGCTATCCCGTCGCGGTGGGTCGTGTTTTAATGGTTTGTATAATCTTGTGTAAACCCTAGGGTTTGCATTAGGGTTAGGGCAAATCATCAGATCACAAAGGCCTAAATCCCAAAAGATTTGGTGGATAAAGATCTGGAGGCCCTTGTTCGTTCTGCAAGTTCTTCGTCGCGAAGTGCCAACTGCTGAATCCAGTTAAATAGATATAGACTTTTATAACAAGTGGGAGAAATCGAACAATGTAGTCAAGTGCTACATGATGACCACTATGTCGAAAGTCTTACAGCAGCAACATCAGCACCATAGGGATGCCTATGACATCATGACGAGTCTGGAGGCAACCTATGGGGAAACTGATAGAGCCGTCAGGTTCAATCTCATGTGAGAAATCGTGAGTAAGAAAATGACTGATGGAACCTCAGTGAGAGAGCACGTAGTTACCATGACTCACCTCATGGATGAACTAACTGTGCATGGTGGAGGTATCGACGCTGAGGCTAAGGTCGATATCATACTGAACTCTCTACCCAAGTCCTTTGAGAGTTTTAGGCTGAATGTTGTCATGAACAAGAAAGAGTATACTCTTAACGAGTTACTCAATGACTTGATGGCAGCGGAATCAGTCATGAACCCTCAGAAGGTTGCCTTGGCCACTTCTGGTAATCTCTCTGTTGTACCAAAAAGTATGAAGCGGAAGAAATGGATTAAGAAATGGGCAAAGAAGACACCTGTGAAGGATGGTGGGGCTGGGAAAAAGCCTAAGGTGGCTTCAGGTGTGGTAAGAAATGACAAGGTATGCCATTTACATGTATACATGTAAGCATGATTAGAGTCCGTTGTTGCTCTTTTAGAGTTGTAAGCACTGACTTGTTGATCATGTTGTTGTACTTTGCAGGGGACCGTGCCGACAAGGCTGGTGAGTGATGGCAAGAAGATACCAAACTAGATGAAGGCAACGTTCTTTGACGGAGCTTCATAGAGTTTTCTTTTCATTATGTTTTGATGGGTATACAAGAAAAAGAATGGGGCGGATGGAAAGATCATGACTTTTAAAGCCAGGCTAGTGGCAAAGGGTTATAGTCAGAAAGAGGGCATTGACTATGACGAAACCTTTTCACCCGTAGCCATGCTCAAATCCATCCGGATACTCCTTGCCATAGCTGCGCATATGGACCTCGAGGTATGACAGATGTATGTCAAGACCGCTTTTCTAAACGGTTACCTTGAAGAAGGTAGGGACATCTATATGCAACAACTCGAGGGTTACATACGCAAGGGCGAAGAACATCTTGTCTGGAAGCTTAGGAAGTCCTTGTATGGACTTAAGCAAGCTTCAAGGTCGTGGAACTTACGTTTCAACGATGTGATTAAATCCTATGGATTTGTACAGTTGGAAAACGAGAGTTGTGTTTACCGACTTTGTGTCAGTGGGAGCGTGGTTTTCCTTGCACTATACGTTGATGACATACTCCTATTTGGAAATAATAAGGGAGTGATGTCGGAAATCAAGGCTTGGTTATCTGAACAGTTCCAAATGACGGATCTGAGAGAAGCTGGCTATATTCTTGGGATTAAGGTCTTACGAGATCGTAAGAGAAGAATGTTGAGCTTATCCCAGCCATCCTATGTGGATACTTGAAGGGTTTTGTATACTGAAAGCATTTATTACAATGTGTATACAACGGTTTATTTCTCCTATCTGTTAACAATTGTACATGTATGAACAATGGTATCCTCTAGTCTCGCCGATAGGGACGATCATACAGCGTGTTGTAGATCGCAGAAGACAGTATGATCACTTGACCTAGTGAGACATAAACATGATCACAACCGAGACAGCGTATGAGGATACGTCTGTCCGGATGGCTGCGGCATTGTCGGAATAAGTAGTCTGTCTTGATTACTTGACATGCTGGTACGCAGAGGTGGCGTATTGATGGACCGCAGTGAGATATATTCGTCTGTTTGACATCAGTGAATAAAAGATCTCGTTATATTGATTGAGTCCAAACCCTAACGAAGGTTCAGGGGTTTGCACGGGTTGACTGTTGCTTTGACTTGCCATGGTGGAGAGCCAACACAGCGCGCTCGTATATCCGCATCTTGGGTAACAGCAGTTCGTGTAGTACCGCCTGAGACTGAACTTAGGTAACCATATCCGAGTAATAGGATGGGGACATTCTCTGAGGAGCTCAATAACATTCATCGTGCCAAAGTCCTGCAGGCTGATTAAGTTCAGGCACGAGTGATAAGGTTTGAGTGGTACTACTTAGGAATAATAAGATATTAATTAATTTTAGTTAGAGCTTGTCAGAGGCTCCGATTAATTAATGGATGTCTGGTAACCTTAAATATGGGGATTCTCAATTAATGCAACCCATTCTCACAACGTGGTAATAAAGGGGTAGGTCAGTATTAATTCTGTGGTGAAAAAGAATTAATATTAATTAATTAATTGTGTCCTGGGTTGTGGACATGGGAATTAATTAATTTATAGGCCCACTTTATTACTTGCATTAGGTCCCAGGTCTGGCCCAAATAAGTGTGCTGAATTGAGCCCAGTAGCCCATTAGGGATAAAACCCTGTGTCTATAAATAGACCACTCTCTCTGGAAACCCTAGCCACCTTTTGTGATTATTCAAATCAGTCAAATACCTAGGGCAGAGAGAGGGGCGCCGTTTTTCACTGGGAGATGAGGAGAATTTCGATTCTGGTCTTGCTCAGATTACAGATCTACGGAGTCCTCACCAATAGTAGATCTGAACAGCACCGGGATACAGATCTGAAGATCTAATCTGGAGAACAACAGATTTCTTCTTTCCCTTTTCTTTATTTTTGATTTTCTCTAGAAATTAGTATTCTAATTTCTGTTTCCGCAGAGAAATCGGATTGCGTGGTTGAATTGGATCTTGGAATTCAAACGCAAAAGATCGGTACAGACACTACGGATTTATGATAATCTCTCAATCCATAATTATGCATTAAATTCATAGGAGCATGCTAGGGTTTTGAGAATAATTAATTATGAGCAATATCCATAGATCGATCCGGTTCAGTTTGGTTTTGGTGATTCTGTTCACGGAAAAACCCTACAATACTGTGATAGCCCGGTTCAGCATGCACCTCGCCAAGAAAGGCTTGCTACCTTTCAGACATGGCGTTCATCTTTCTAGTGGGCAGTGTCCTCAGACATAGCGGGAGAAAGATGAGATGAGTCTTGTACCATACGCCTCGGCGGTGGGTAGCCTCATGTATGCGATGCTGTGTACCAGGCCAGATATCTTTAATGCCGTTGGCATAGTAGCAAGATATCAGTCTAACCCTGGACAGGTGCACTGGACTGCTGTAAAGCACATCCTCAAGTAATTGAAAAGAACTAGAAATTTCTGCCTACTTTATCAAAGTGAGGATTTGTGCCCTGTGGGTTATACAGACTCGGATTTCCAAGGGGACAAGGATGAGAAGAAATCAACCTCAGGATATGTGTTTACCCTGGGAGGTGGAGCTGTATCTTGGAGGAGCTCAAAGCAGAAATGCATTGCTGACTGCACCATGGAGGCGGAATATTTCGCCGCCTCCGACGCCTCGAAAGAGGGGGTATGGCTCAGGAACTACCTTTTAGAGTTGGGCGTGATCCCGAGTTTGCCAAGGAGCATCACAATTTAATGTGATAACTCTGGTGCAGTGGCAAACTCAAAGGAACCGCGGTCTCACAGGGCAAGCAAACACATAGAGAGAAAGTACCATATCATACGAGAAATCGTATCGAGGGGCGATGTGCAAATTAAGAAGATTGACACTGCTGACAATCTTGCTGATCCATTTACAAAGAGCTTGCCGCAGAAAGTTTACGAAAGACATATTCGTGAGCTGGGTCTGAGGTGGATGCCGACCACTGACAGTGGTTAAAGAGACAGCAGACTAGATAGACGGACTGTATACTCTGTAATAGCTTAGTTATGCTTTGAGTATAAGTGGGAGATTGATGGGTTTTGTATACTGAAAGCATTTATTATAATGAGTATACGACAATTTATTTCTCCTATTTGTTAACAATCTTACATGTATGAACAATGGTATTCTCTTGTCTCACCGATAGGGACGATCATACGGCGTGTTGTAGATCGCAGAAGACTGTATGATCACTTGACCTAGTGAGACATAAACCTGATCACAGCCGAGACAACGTATGAGGATGCGTCTGTCCGGATGACTGCGACATTGTCGGAATAAGTAATCTGTCTTGGTTAATTGACATGCTGGTACGCAGAGGTGGCGTATTGATGGACCGCATTAAGATGTATTCGTCTGTCTGACATCAACGAATACAAGATCTCGTTATATTGATTGAGTCCAAACCCTAACGAAGGTTCAGGGGTTTGCATGGGTTGACTATTGCTTTGACTTGCCATGGTGGAGAGCTTGAGTAACGTGCTCGTATATCCGCATCTTAGGTAACGGCAATTCGTGTAGTACCGCCTGAGACTGGGTTTAGGTAACCATATCCGAGTAATAGGATGGGGACATTCCCTGAGGAGCTCAATAACATTCATTGTGCCAAAGTTCTGCAGGCTGATTAAGTTCAGGCACGAGTGATAAGGATTGAGTGGTACTACTCAGGAATAACAAGATATTAATTAATTGTAGTTAGAGCTTTTCAGAAGCTCCAATTAATTAATGAATGTCCGGTAATCTTAAATATGGGGATTCTCAATTAATGCAGCTCGTTCTCATAACGTGGTAATAAAGGGGTAAGTCAGTATTAATTCTGTGGTGAAAAAGAATTAATATTAATTAATTAATTGTGTCATAGGTTGTGGACATGAGAATTAATTAATTTATAGACCCACTTTATTATTTGCATTAGGTCCCAGGTCTGGCCCAAGGAAAGTGTGCTGAATTGAGCCCAGGAGCCCACTAGGGTTTACAACGCTAGGTCTATAAATAGTCAGCTCTCTCTCATAAGTTGAAACACAGTTGAAAAACCCTAAACCTGGAGAGAGAGAGGGGCGCCGTTTTTTTTTTAGAGAAAAGGAGGAGAATTTTCGAATTCTGATCCTGCTTTGTGGAATCCTCACCAGTAGCAGATCTGAACGCACCGGGATACAGATCTAAAGATTTAATCTGGAGAACAACAGATTTCTTTCTTTCTCTTTTGATTTTCGATTTTTATCTAAGAAATTAGGGTTCTAATTTCTGTTTCCGCAGATAAAATCGGATTGCGTGGTTGAATTAAAGTTGGAAATTCAAACGCAAAAGATCGAATCAGACTCAACGAAATAACGGTAATCCATCAATCCACAATTCTTGTAATTAAATTCATAGGAGCTCACTACAAGAAAAAAACTCATAGACAACACTGAAAAGACAACGGTTTAGGCTTAAAACCATTGTCTTAGGTTGATATTAGCCTAAATCGTTGTCTATTACAATCTTAAAAAACAAAAAGACAACGATCTATTCACACTGTTGTTGTTTAAGTATTGTGTGTTCTACAAAATGACAACGAATATATTTTACTATTGTCTCTTAAGTGTTGTTATATATTTTATTTATAATTTTAAATTAATTTAAATCTAAAATTAATCTTAAACCTAAAAAAATCCCTAAATAATAATTTCCCCCTTCTTCAAAATTGCAATCCTCCTCCTCTTCAGACGGTTGCCGCACGCAGGCTGCCAAGAAGATCACTCTCCGCCGTCCGCTCGCAGCACGTTGCCTGCACTGCCCCGTCGCCCTGTCCCACTCCTTCGTCCGCCGTCGACACATCCGCACGCCCGCCCGTCCGCCCGCCGTCCGTTGTTCGCACGCACACCACCGTCGTTTAAGTGTATCCTTTCTAGTATTATTTCAGCTCTGTGTGTGTGTGGGCCGGCTCTATATTTCAAGTTGAACAAGGGTTTGAAGTCGTCCTCTTCTTCCTGTGCTCCATGCTCTTGCCATTGTTCTCCACCTCAATCTCTGTCACAACTTGCTCCCGGTATTTTTTTCTTCTCTTCAATTTTTGCAATTTTTTATGATTTTCTGATTTCTGGGTTTCAATTATTTTTCTACTGTTTTGGTTATATGCTGAGCACAAAGTGTTTCAGCATGTATTGGGTTGCTCCTTTAATTTTGCTGAATATAGATGTACCACACACTTGTGGGACAACCATGGTCGTATGATGCCAAATGAATTTGAAGGTGCTTTGTAATTAATCACAGTGCCATTTTCTCTCTCTCTCATTCCTCTTTATCCTCATAATAGCTCTAAATTCGTTTTTCATTTACCAGAAACATATTGTTCTTGCACATTGCAAGTTTTTCTCCCAAGATCTGTCCGAGTGTGAAGCTCTTCATCACAGGATATGAGATAATGCTGTACGTTTGCAGGATTATTATTTCCTAAATCTGGATGCTTTTTGTTTGTGGGACTTTATGTTGATGCTGGTCTACCATCCAGTATTAGTTTATGAACACACATTCAATGGAAATTTGGTGATGGTGAGGAGAAAGGAGATCTATTCAAGCTTGGTTTTTACCTTGAGAATATCTTCTCTTCATGTAGCTCATCTGGTATTGATGTCAATTAATTAATCTTGAATGAGCTTAAATGCTGCTCTTATCATCACTTGTCAGCAATTGTTATCATTGCATCCCATCTATATTTAATGGATTTTGTTATACATATTTCTTGTAATATGTAGATAGAGACATGAAGTGATATCCTTTTTCTGAACATGTTTAAGTGTATCCTTCTTTGTAGTACTTTTCTGGAGGTTTCTAATTATATTTCTGTTATTGCTTTGCTTTCATATTTTCCCTAGTTGGATTACTTGTATAATTTCTCTGAAATTGTGCAGGCACTGAATCAAATCCATTTTCTCTTGATGCTCTTGCTACCTTAATATTTCGAGTGCTTCACCGTGTTAACCATCCGGTAATAATGATACTATTTTCAGGTTGGGTGGTCACTTGCTCCATTTTTGAAAAGTAAATCTGATAATTATTTTTTCACTTGCATCTTCTAGGGTAATCTTGACAAGTCATCTCCAAATACTGGTTATGTGTTGTTAATGTTCTACAATCTTTATGAGGGCAAGGTACAGTCATTTCACTTAGTTATGTGAAAAAAAAATATTTAATCATTTTTCTAAAATAAAAAAATTCAGCCGTGCCCTTGTCCTACAATCTCCAGGACCGTAAGGAGTTCCTTGACTGGCCTTCTACAATCTGTGTTAGCTGCTCAGATTTAATCTAGAAATGTCGTGGTATAAAATTTAAAGTTGGTGTTGATGCAATATTAATATTTTGCTTAAGAAAAAGTAGTTATAAAAGCTATGAAGCAGTTTTCTTACACATTCATCACTCTTGATTGATATATGCATTTTTGGGCAGAACATTATTTTGTCCCTCTGAAGCGCCTCTCTTGGTCATTGTTCTGATTAGTTGAGTCTATTTATATTGTGCATCTACCGATGTAACATTCTTTTTTTGTTGTTTTGTTTAACAGTTTAAAATGAGTTATTATGTTGGAGAAATTGATGATGTGCGCACGGAATGGGCCGGTTGTGTTCAAGAATATATATGATGGACAAGTATTTACTTTGTATTTTCAGATATTGATAGATAAATATTTATTTTGTAGTTTGTGATATTTTATATTTTGAGATATTGATTGTCAAATACTTTAGGAATATTGTTGATGACTTGCGATTGCTAATGAAATTTTTAATTATATTTTAGTGGATTTCGTGATTTTAATTGTGTATTATTTTGTTTATGTAATAGTGTACAAATAGATTTTATATTCATTTTATAAATCTTTTTAATTTATTAATCTATGACAACAATTAATGTAGAGGCGTTGCCGCGTTGTCGTTCAGAATGTGAAAAAAACGTTGTCAAAAATGTAAATAACAACAGTCACTTTCGAAAATAAACAATGGTTATAAACCATTGTTGTATACATATACAACAACACTTGAAAACCGTTGTCGTAGGGAGGTATCTACGACAACACAACCTACGTCTACAGTTCAAATATAGTTAAGGTTTATTGTTTATTTAATTATGCACAATATCTATAAATCGATCCGGTTCAAAATGGTTTTGGTGATTCGGTTCACGGGAAAACCCTACAGTCACATGTTCTGATGCTGACCCGAGAACGACATGAGAAAAGCAAGAAAAGGAACAAGAGGAAACAAACCCTGGAGAAGGTTCACAACGAGTTGTGAAAGGAAAACAAACTGTCACTGAAGAACCTCAAAGTAAGAAGAGGAAATGAGCGGATCTTGAAAAATCAATGAGGACAGTTGCCAAGAAATTGCAATTCGATGTTGCACTTGAAGGAGCTGGTCAATCCTCCCGACCACAGGAGACAGCTCTGAACCCAGGACTCACATCTATTGACGTCGTCGAACGCCTTCAGCTTGAGGCACTTGGAATCTACACAACTAATGAGCACGTAAATCTTGAAGAAATGATATGCAGCTCATCTAACTCTAAGAGAACTGCATCCCAAAGGCCAGAAAAACTAGATGATGGTCGGACCGCTTCAGAAGACTCTAATGAGCAAGAAGCATCCACAAAGGAAGCAGAACAAGATGAAATTCCTTTCTTGGATTTAGGGGGAACTGATAAAAAAGACTTCCAGGAGGAGACTACTACAAACACAGAATAATCTAGTCTGGAGCGCATTCAAGGAAAGATCGTTGATTATCTCGCTGCTTTTGAGCGACTGAATGATGAGCGACAAAAACTGAATGAAAAAGAGCAAATGGTCATGACACGTCTCTCCCAGCTTGAAGAAGAAAAAGAAGTGGAACTCGAAAGGCAACGGCAAGAAGAAGATAAAGCTGCTCTGGCTCAAGCAATTCAACTCTCTATTGTCCTAACTCTTGAAGAGACTGCTAAGAAAACCCGAGATCTCATCTGTAAGCGCTCGCTGAGTAAATTCTTCAAATAGCTTGAGATCATTCATCAAGCCAAATCAGCTGCAACATACTCTGCCAAGAAAGCTAAAAAAATTCGCGAAGAAGAAGAAGAAATCCAAAGGCTGGAACGCGAAGCTAAGCAAAGAAGACTTGAGGTAGAACAAAAGAAGAAAGCAAAAGAAGAAGCGACAGCTGCTGAGCTGAAAAGAAAGCAAGAAGAAGAAGCAGCAGCAGCAGCAGAAGCAGAAAAGGCCAGACAGGAGGCCGAGACCGCTAAAAGGGCAACGCCACCAAAGATACCGAAAGAAAGAGGCAAGAAGAAGAAACTGTTGCTGAGCTGAAAAGGGCAGAAGAAGAAGCAACAACTGAATTGAGAAGGAAAGAGGAAGAATCAGTCGCTGCTGAAGTAAAAAGAAAAGAAGAAGAGGCCGCTGCCGAGAAGGCAAGAAATGATGCAGAAGCTGCAGTAGCCAAGCAAACAGAGGAAGAGGAAGCAGCCAACTTTGCCCATCAACAACTAGAGATGTTCACTGCTACATCTCAAAGCCAAACTGATGAAGACTTAAGAGCACTCGTTTCCTCCGAAGGGACATTGTCTCCCAATCCCATCTATGTGGCAACACCTCATCTAACCCTTGATGTTATGAGACAGGAAATGAACTAGCAAATCCAATCATCCATGGTCTCAATTTTTTATTTTGTCGAAAAGGGGGAAGAAAGAAGAGATGAACAAGTGAAGCTACAGTTGCAGTTTATGGAGAGGCGAGATGAACATATCAGATTGCAGATGGAGTGCATGAAGCAAGCCAGAGAGCAGGAGATGAAACTAATGATGGATATGGCCAAGAGCTTTTCCATGCAAACTGGTACCTCGACCTCTGCTGCTACTTCAAAGCCGAAAGATGCAGACTCTTCAAACCAAGACAAGGAAAAGGATAAGGACAAATCTCAGACGTAACTGAGTAACCTTTGAATTGTTTTGTATCTTCTTTTACCGCAGTTTTGAACTTTTCATGTACTTGTAACCGAACACATTTAATGAAAGGTCTAACATTATTGGTTTGAAGATAACTGCTCATTGTCTCTTACCTTGATACTTAGCTGAACTCACATATTCCAGTGTAATCAGCATTTTTTACTCGCTCTAATCTGATTAATATTAAGCGATAAATATGTCTCACATTCAGGGGGAAGATCGATTAGAGTAGGTCGATTTTAGAAGTAGCAAAGTTCTGAGTAGAATTTCAAATCTTGTAAACTCAGGGCAACTGCATCTTCTTTTTGACTTAGAAGGTATGACTTTGACAACATCAAAAAGGGGAAAATTGTTAGGGATTGATGTAGAAATCCCACCTTTAATTTGATATTTTGATGTGTCAAAACTGTGTACCAAAGTTTAAGCTTTAGAGGTATTATCTCATGTAATCCATGTATAGGATGATCGAGTTGTAATAATCTAGGAGAAGAAAACTGTCAAAAACTGAGGAACAATTTTTGAAGTGAAAGCCATCCAAATGAGAAAACTGAGCAGAGTGATAGACGAGAAAAACTATGCAGACAATTTTTAAACTGTCAAGGATCGTATAACAAGCAAACTGTGGACACAGTTTTCATAAGGAAACTGTCGAGAGGCGCTCACAGTTTCAGACCAGGACAGTTTCACGTCAAAGAAATACGTGAAAAGCAAGATGCCGAACGGTCATAAAAGAGCATTGAAGACTCAATGATAAGGAACGAAGATACACTCAGTTATGACTGAAGTACAACGTTGTTCGGCGTCTGACACAACAAGTACAAACTGACCCTGCAAAAAGCATGACAGTGATTCAGAAAAGGCAAAGGAGCAGGTCTATTTTACAGAGAAGGATGGACACTGATTGGACATCCTTTGAGTTGTCTCTACCAGCTATTTTCAAATCTCCAACTATAAATAGCAAAAGGATCTGAGAGACAAAACACATTTTCAAAGCTTAAAAACCTTGTCGTCACTCTGCCGAATTAAAAGCTCAAAGCATTAAAAGCTCTTAACCGAGAAGGCATTAACTCTGTGGTTCATTTATTGAACACGAGGCATTATTGCTTGAGAAATCTTCAGAGATTCACCGTGTGACCTTGTGCACACGAGGATTAAGTCTTTCGACTTAGTCTATTTACTTGGTGTTCTTACTTTTCAAGTAAGAACACAACAGCCTGATTCTCACAGGAGAATAAGGTTCTTACGGGCTACTGCCATACCTGCATACGTTCTGGGAAGAACTCAACCATCCATCCACTGGAGAAGGAGAAGGGAGGTTTGTCCTCAATCCGTTTCCGACGACTGCCAGTTCTGAGAAGACTTCAAGGTGCCACCTGGCTTCGAGGAACTGAAGGAGTGAAGATCATCTACCTGGGCGAGTGATCCAGTTTGCTGCGAATGGTGGTTTTCGTAGTGATTGGCTATAGATCGTGAGGAGTGTATACTTCATCTTCTTAGTGAATTACCAGATTAATTTCCGAAGAGTGGACATAGGACTTAAGGCTCCGAACCACTATAAATATCCTGCCTCATTTACACTTTTATTTACTTCACGCATCATATAGTTTTTCATTAGTTTTGAAACCTTCAACACTTCTCTAAAAGTGTTGAAGCGTATAACTGTTGACTTAATATAATTGTAAATAGGTTACTTAAAATTGCTGGCTAACTTAAAACTGTCCTTCTGAACTATTGATCAAAACTGAGTCTCCAGTTTGAAACTGAACTACCGCCTTAAGAGTGCAAATAATTGTTCTTTTACTTTCGCTGCACATTATTTAGTACTCTGATCAGGGACCAATAGTAATCAGCTTTCCCATGATTAGTTAGTTAGATTTGAGGCTTTGATCGCACCAAAAAGGGGAAAATTGTTAGGAATATCGTTAGAAATATTACAACCCCTTGATCTAAATTGCATGTTTATCAGTTTTGGTGCATCAAAGCTTAGTATATCTAGTTTCTAGCAACTTAGTATCGAGTCAAATTGTAAAAGTCCTGTATAGGATACATCTACTCGAGTTGTAATATAACTAGAAGAAAAAAAAATCAAAGAATGCTAAAAGAATCATCAGATCTGAAGATTGCTGGAGACGTTAGTGAAGACTAGCAAACGCAAATGAATGTCGGAGACGCGTAAAAGAGTGCTGAAGGAATAAAGCAAGCATGTTGCGGAATCTCAGCAAGACTGCTGAGATGTCAGCAGAGTATCAACTGCCAACAAACACTCAACAACAATCAGGACAATACAAAGTCGTAAAACAGAAGGATCCAGATCACAAGGAAACCCGACGAATCAAAATAAAGAACAATCAATAGACACAAAGAAGGTTTCCAGATTAAAACTAAAAGATCCATTCTGACAAAGACGACTACAAATAGGAGCTACACCAATCAGAGACGAAAGAGACTTGAAGAGTCACTGTGCCTTGCAGAAAAAGAAGAACAGAGATTGGTGAGCAGACACCCTGTGTATAACGGATAAGATTCAAATAGTCGTTTGAATCTTCACTTATAAATAGGTGTCATCAAGAAGAGATTGAGAGGTTCACGAAATTTCATTAACAGAGAAAACAAGAGAAGATCAAAATACTCTCAATCCCACGCGAACTCATCCGAGCTTATACCTGATTGAAGCTTTTTCATATGCTTACATATTCAAGCTCGAGACCTCTGAAGTACTAATTCTAAGGTTAATCTAGGGATTCTCTCTATCCTATAAAGAATCTAGTTGTCACCTTGCTCTGCAAGAGTGATTATCACGGGCAACTGCCAAACAAGGAAAGGTTCAGGGAAGAATTATAAAACTCCCAAATTCGACGTCTAAGGAGAAGGGAGGTTTGTCCTCACTCCAAGGAGTGACAAATTGAAGATTGAAGACCGAGGTGCTTGAAGGTGTGCATTGACCAGACAGAGGAGTTGCTCAATGTAAGAGATCAAGCCTGACCTTGTAATCAATCTATAGTGAATTTTCAGTCAGGAGGACTGAAGAGTGGACGTAGAACAATTGTTCGAACCACTATAAACCTTGTGTTCATTTACAACTTTTATTTTGTTACTTGTTAATTACTTTAAAACCCAACACATCAAGTTTTGAGGTATAATCTGCATTAAATATAACGAATACTCGAGCTTAAACACCTTTGAAAAACACTTGCTAAGTTGTGACCTTAGCAAGATAAGTGCCAGACTTGATTAAAACTTCCAATGCCAATATTGAAACTCTGATCAGGGACCAATACAGTACGATCAAGGGTAGTCCGATAAATGCAAATAGTAGTTCGAGAAGCACGAAAAGTAGTCTGATAGGCAGAGGGCAGCTTGATAGGCATGGATCGAACCATCCAACGGTCACCTGGCGGTTGGAAGAGTTGGCAGACGGATAAAGATACGTCCACGGTGTTTTCGGGCTCAACCAACCGCATCTTACTAAACGGCTCCAATAAATTCGGAGCTCGCCACCCAACCTCCAGGCGAGATTTGTGAAAACCCTAGAGGAAACCCTAGACTAGCGTATCCTATAAATACCCCCAATGTATGTCAATTTTTGGCATCTAATCCCGTAGGTTTTCCAGTTCGAATTAGTATAAAGTTTAGCAATATATTTGTCACATAGGTCAATTAAATAAGTTCAGAAGAGCTCGTTTGCTCATTTTTTTCGTCGCTATTTGGCATAACCATTATTCTACGGTTCATTTTATTGCTTTCATATTCTTAATACATGTTTGCTTGTCATTATTTTCTGCGTATCCATATATCGTTCCTGGTTCTCCGTATACGTTACATTCGAACCTTAACAAAAATAATCCCGAAAGAATGAACGCTGAAACAAAGCAATTCGACGTGTATTCCGACAAAGTTTCATTACAGGTATCTAAGTAGGAAAAAGATACAGAAAATGAGTCTTCCCCCCTATTTATAGACAAAATAAGGGGGAGGTGCTATCTAAACCCTAGTTGTCGACGAGCTCGTGCTCGCTGCAAATTTCAGAACGATCCCAAGATTTTTAGGCTCGATTAGGGATCGCAACAGTCGTGCGCCGCTAGACTTCAGGGTTGAATTTTTCCCTCCTCGCTACCGATCCTGATTTGTGGTCGATGTCGAGGACAACTGGGGGTCGCCAATCGATCCTTGTCTTGGGAGTTTTTTGCATGCTTCCGTTTCTGAGTGAGTTTGAGGTGCGTGGGCTTTGGGCCGGTTGGGCTGCCGCATCGTCGATTGGGCCTGGCCCCAACAAATTCTATTATAAAATTTAAATATATAAAATTTTACGGCAAAAACTTTTTATAATTATTTTATTTATTATTTATTATTATAACATAGATATTCAACAAAAAATAATAAAAATCTATCAACGTTATATTTGTCAGTTTTTTTAATATTATATTTCACCAATTTATTATATATACTATCTTTTAAAATAATTTAAGTATAATGGGATATGAGATAATGTTTTAATCAAATCTCATAAATTTTGTGTTTGATATATTTCATTTAATTTTATTAAAGATATATATATAAAGTAGCGTTCATTTTTGAACTATATCTCTTGAATGAACAATGATCATATATCCCATTCATTTAAATAATCTAATTGATATGTGCGTAATTTGCATGATTTTTGGGGTTTGAATTGAATGA
>JAPKLW010000004.1:517685-563625 GCA_026898455.1 Plectranthus barbatus
AACATCTAGGAATACACAACTTATTTCTTCTAAACAAAAAGTCATCATGCCTAAAATATTCCCCATGAGCAGAAGTCTCACATGCAGCATATATATTACCAAAATCAAGATCAAACACATACAAGCTTTTAATGCACTCAAAACCAAGTAACTTAGCATCTAAAGTAGAGATCAAGGCATACCTCCTGGACAATGCATCAGCCACCACATTTTCTTTACCTTGTTTATACTTGATGACATATGGAAATGTCTCAATAAACTCCATCCAACGTGCATGCCTCTTATTCAACTTGTGCTGACTCTTCAGATGCTTCAAAGACTCGTGATCGGTGTGAATTATGAATTCCTTAGCCCACAGATAATGCTGCCACGTTTTTAAGGCCCTCACCAATGCATACAGCTCCTTGTCATACGTAGGATAGCTCAAAGTTGCTCCATTCAGCTTCTCACTAAAGTACGCTATGGGCCTCCTCTCCTGCATCAACACTGCACCAATACCAACTCCTGAAGCATAACATTCAATCTCAAAAGTTTTAGAAAAGTTAGGGAGAGATAGTACCGGGGCATGTGTCAATTTATATTTCAGCAACTCGAATGCTTTCTCGTACTCGTCTTCCCATTTAAACTTCACATTCTTTTTGATTATCGCAGTTAGTGGGGCTGCGATGCTGCTAAAGTGTGGCACGAACCGCCTATAGAAACTTGCCAGGCCATGAAAACTCCGAACATCTCCAATGCTCTTAGGACGTGGCCAATCTTGTATAGCTCTAATCTTCTCCTCATCAACCTGTACACCATCTGCACTCACAACAAAACCAAGAAACACAAGCTTGTCCGTGCAGAAGATGCACTTCTTTACGTTAGCATACAACTTCTCTCTACGTAGTACATCTAAAACAGATCTCAAATGCTCCACATGCTCATCATGACTCTTGCTATAGATTAAGATATCATCAAAGTAGACAACTACGAATCTGCCTATAAAAGCACGTAAAACATGGTTCATAAGGCGCATGAATGTGTTAGGAGCATTAGTCAATCCAAAAGGCATAACTAACCACTCATACAAACCAAGTTTTGTCTTAAATGCAGTTTTCCACTCATCCCCCTCTTTAATCCTAATCTGATGATACCCACTCCTCAAATCAATTTTTGAAAACACACAAGAGCCATGCAATTCATCTAGCATATCATCTAAACGGGGAATAGGATGTCGATACTTTACCGTAATGTTGTTTATGGCTCGGCAATCGCAACACATCCTCATGGTTGAGTCCTTCTTTGGTACTAGTAGAACAGGAACTGCACAAGGACTCAAACTTTCTCTCACATGCCCTTTTGCTAGCAACTCGCCAATCTGCCTCTCCAACTCCTTTGTCTTCTCCGGATTGGTTCGGTAGGCTGGCCTATTTGGCAGTGTGGCGCCGGGCACGAAATCAATCTGATGTTCAATCCCTCGGATCGGTGGCAATCCAGTTGGTGTCTCATCGGGAAATACATCATCAAAGTCCTGCAAAAGAGAGTAAACAGAAGGGGGTAGAGAATCTAGAGTGTTAGATAAAACCAAGCTCTCCTTGTAGATCAACACCACCATCAACTTCTCCTCATGCACCGCCCATTTTATATCACTAGCCTTAGCTAGAAAGGATTGGTGTACCACCCCTTTCTCCTTATTATCCCCATCTTGAACCACAACACCTCTCTCCTTATTCTCCAACTAAAACTCCTTCTGCAGCAACACTTGATCCTCATAAACTTTTTTAGGAGTAAGAGGAACAAGTGAAATTTTTTTCTGATTGTATTCGAAGGAATACTTGTTCGTGAAGCCATCATGCTTCACTCGCCTATCAAACTGCCATGGCCGCCCCAACAAGATATGGCTCGCATGCATAGGAACTACATCACATAAGACTTCATCCTCATACTTCCCAATGCAAAATGACACTTTCACTTGCTTCACCACCTTGATGACTCCAGTCTCATTCAGCCACTGCAACTTATATGGCTTTGGGTGTTTGACCATAGGTAGTCCCAACTTCCTCACAATGGACTGACTAGCAACATTGGTGCAACTCCCACTATCTATGGTCATACTGCACACCTTGTCCATAATATGACATCTAGTGTGAATCCTTCCAACTAACTTGATTTTGACTTGAGTCTTTGTTGTTAATCCTCATTCTCTTCAATTGATCCTCAATACAGCTGGATGTAACGACCATGACAAGCAAGTGATCAAAAGGTTGTAGCTCATCTACTCTTTCTCGGATTTCCCAATTCAATCCAGCCAAAAATCTTTCCATTGTTGACTGTGTATCCTCAATGATATTGGCTCGAATCATTGCTTCATCCATCTCTTTGTAATAGTCTTCTACATTTTAGACCCTTGCCTCAAATCCTGCAACTTGTAATATAATTTTCGATAGTAGTAATTAGGTACAAAATGTTTCCTCATTACTACTTTCATCTCTTTCCAAGTCATTATTGGCCGCTCTTGATTCTTCTCTTTGTTAATCATCAATCGATCCCACCAAGTAAGAGCATAATCAGAAAACTCCATAGCTGCAAACTTGACTCTCTCACGTCCATAAATCTTTTGACAATCAAATGTATGCTCAATATTCCTCTCCCAATCAAGATATAATTCAGGATCATATCCTCCTTGAAATGATGGAATGTTAATCTTAATGTCCATAGTTTCTTTTTTTTGCTATACATAACTTAAAACTAGATGATTCTAGGACTCTCTATATGGATGGATATATATGAATAAATATGGATGGCTAGATAAGAAAGTATAGATGAGAATATCTAGATATAGATAGATATGAATGAGGCATATTATGAATAGATAAGATAGATATGGATATCTCTAGATATGAGTAAAATAGATGTCAATATATACGAATGAGATATATATGGATGACTATGATTAGATATGAATATGATATATATGAATAAATATTAGAAGATATGGATAAATATATGGATGAATATGGAATGGAATAGATATGGATTAATATGAATTAGATATATATATGATATAATTATATTATTAGATATGAATAAAATATATGTGGATAGATATCAATAGATATGTATAAATATGGATGAGAATGGATATATATATGAATATATATGGGTGGGAATGAATAAATAAGGATAAATATTGAAGATAATGAATAGATATTGATGATATATATACTAACATGAAAAACGAAAATTAATATAATAATATGAAAAAAATGAAAATAATAATTATTATAATTAAAAAAACAAAAATAAAAATAAAAGTTTGAAAATTAACACGAAAAAAATGAAGCGGACTAGACATGAACGGACAAGACACATTATTGAACCAAAAGTAAAAGAAAAGAAAGACACGACCTGGTTCTTGATATCAAATGATACGATCCTCGCCAGGAAGGTTTAGATCGCAGCCCAGGAACAAGAGTTGACATGACGCAAAAACAACTGGAGCGAAACTGAAAACGAAAACGACGAATGGATAGAAGTTCAGCAACCCTAATTCGGCCCTTCAAATGACGCATTCCAGACGAATCTCATATACACCTCAAGAAGCTGAAGAACGACTGACCCTTCAAATGATGTATTGCAGAAGAATCTCATATACGCCCCAAGAAGCTGAAGAACTAATGACGCAGAACGGTAGAAGACACCACAATCGGATGTGTAAGTCCGATTGATAAGTCAATATTGAATTTCAAGGTACTCCATAGAAATTCAAGAGCTTTCAAATAATTGGAGAATAAAACTCACGAATATTATTAAACTGAAAACTGCGTCTAAATTCGAAAAATAAGCAGCCCTATATATAGGGTGTAAAAACGAAATCTCTACTCCTAATCTATCTAGGAAATCAAATCTAAAAAGCTATATCAAATCTTTCAAGATGTACAACATGTATATCTTGAAAATAACTTCTAAAAACTTAAATAAAACCTATTAAATTCAAAATTCATTATATCTAAGCCCAAACCAACTTAATTAAGCCCAGATGTCATAATTAAATTAATCCATCTTGACCCAATTTTATTTTCAACTCCGATGGGCTTCTTGAATACTTCTTGAGCCCAAATCTCTTTAATCAACACTTGTAATCCATCTCTTAACTTATTGGCCCTAGCTCTTGTCATAGGTCCACTAGGAATATAGGCTGGATCTTGCTCTCGAACTGCACCTTTGGCTCCATCACTTTCTCACTTTTCGCTCGTCAAAGGAATCTCAATAATTGCCTTAACGAATATGGTTCGAGTTTTTGTAAACGCAGTAGTCGTCTCTCTTGTTTGGACCTCGACTTTTATACCTGGAGATTCAAACTTTGAATCTCCATACCCGTTAGACACAACGACTTCTTCGTCTAAAAGGAGTTCGACTTTATCTGTCCTTTCCGGCGTCGTACAGTACTTTCCGACCTACTTTGGGAAAGCTTTTGTCCTTTGCTTGTACTTTTGTCAGAACGATAGTATTAGCGATCGTTGCTATATATAATCCTTGCTTAGAATTCTCGGAGAATGCTGGGAACGATCTGCTAAGCCTTTTGATTGCTACGCTCTTCTAGCAATCCGCTCTTCAATCTGCTGACTCATTCAACAGATGCATATTTCAGCACCTAAGTCTTGACTGCTGATTGCTACTACTTAGCAATCTGCTTGAATGCTAGCGAGTGTTATCTCCTTTAGCATTCTGCTACCCTTTACTTCTGACTGCTGAGTAAGGCTCCTTGCAGTCTCTTCCTTCAGCATATGATTGCTAACGTCTTAGCAATCAATCTTCTTAGCACTTGTTCACTATCATCTCTAGCAGTCATTATCGTCTGCCGTTTTCTCTAGCAGCTACCATCTACTGAGAACTCTTTTAGCATCCCGAAGTTGCTTGAATTTTGATATTCTTCATTCCATTTGCTGAATCCTTCAACAATCTTCTCAAGCACTTCCTAATCTATTACAACTCGATATTTTTCCTAAACAGGACATTACATAAGAGTTGCTAGACTATGCTAGAATTCAGCAATGATCGACCAATCTACTAAGGCTTTGATTCAACAAAACCTTTTACAATTTTGATCTAAGGGAGGAATTCGCGAATAATTCCCAACAAGCCTTTTCTAACACGGACAACAACTATTCCTCTTATCGTCAGAACGACAGTCCATCAGCCCAAGGAATTCTGGACTGGCAAGTCCAAGGTATCAAGATTGGGATCTTGAGCTTGCAGACTTTAAGGAATCTCCAATCCTTAAAGTCTGTACTTTTGAGTAAATTCCTCTAGACATTCCCTTAGTAATTTTGAGCAAATTTCAAGTAATTTAGTACACTTCAGATACCTTACTATCCTCTTAGCAGCATCCATGTGCAATTTCTTCAGATTGGATTGAAATCTTGCACAGACTCCAACGGCGTAAGAAATAACAGTTCGACTTGCTGTCAAGTATAGGAGTGAGCTTATGATTTCTCTGTAAGGTGATAGATCAACTGATTCTCCATCTTCGTCCAGTGTGATCTGCACACTCGTGCTAATAGGAATCCTCAGAGACTTTGTCTTTTTCTAGAAGAAACTTGTTGATCACGTCTCTGGTGTACTTCTTTTGATTAATGAAAATTCCTTCGCTGGACTGGTGAACTTATAGTCCTAAGAAGTACGTCATCTTTCCCATCATACTCATTTGAAAGTGACTCTGCATAAGCTGGGAAAATTTCTTGCATAGGCTCAAGTTCTTCGACCCAAAAATAATATCATCAACGTAGATCTGGACCAGTAAAATGTCTTCACCATCTTTGATTAGGAACAAGGTCATGTCAATCTTCTCTTTTCTGAATCTATTCTTCAGCAGTAACTGGGAAAGGGTCTCGTACCATGCTCGTGGTGCCTGCTTTAGTCCGTAGAGTGCTTTCCACAACTTGTAAACTTGGTTGCCTTCTTCAAAACCGGTAGGTTTCTCTACATACAATTCCTCCTTCAATTCACCATTGAGAAAGTCACTCTTCACGTCCATTTGATAGACCGTGAATCCATGGTATGCAGCATAGGCTAGAAATAGTTGAATAGCTTCTAATCTAGTTACAGGAGCAAAGGTCTCATCATGGTCGATCCCTTCGCACTGTGCATACCATTTGACAACAAGTTTAGCTTTATTTCCTATGTTACCAGCTTCATCTCGTTTATTCTTGAAAACCCACTTGGTACCAATACAAACTTATGTGATGGACGATCCACCTAGTCCCATACATGGTTGCGAGTGAATTCTGCAAGCTCCTCTTGCATGGCATTAATCTAGTCGATTGATGGATGTGCATCTACTACCTTTGTTGGTTCGATCTGAGAAATATAACATGTCAGTAGCGCACTGCCTTGTCTGGTTAGAACTAGATTTGCGATATTATCCAGTACAACATAATCTGGATGATTGGAATGATTGAATAAATGGCTCCTTAGAGTGAATACCTACAACTGGCACATCAGTAAGGAAATAATCTTCTGGAATGATTTCATTCCCCAAAACTTATTGATCTGCGCCTTGGTCAGTCTAGACTCCGAAAGATTGGCCTTTGTTAGTCTGAACATCTTCAATCTGGGCTTGGTCTTCAATCTGGACTCCATCTTCAGTTTGCACTCCTTCTTTAGTCTCAGTTGTGTCCTCGACGTCAGTCTGAGTCTGAATGCCTTCAGTCCTATCTTCTCAATCGCCAGCCTGGCCTTCTGGGTTGCTAGTCTGAGTTCCTGGGTCTTCATATTATTCATCAGCATCGTCAGATTGGAAGACATCAGTCTGAATTTCCCCTTGATTTAATCTATCATTTAGGGTTAAAGAGTTAAAGGTCTCAGCATGATCGTTAGCATCATTGACCGTCTCTATTGTCTGATGGCCAATCGCGGGTGTTTGTTGAGAAGAAGTCTCCTTCATATATCTAGTCGAGATAGTCGGTTTATCATTTGATGAATTTGTGCCCCACTGCTGATTGACATCATTGATCTTAAGAACAGTTTCTCCCAGCTCTCTCATAGTCATGCGCACCAAAGTAGCCTCATCAAAGATAACATTACATGTTATCTCCACAACTTTGGCAGTATTATTAAATACCTGATATCCCTTGTGAGAAGGATGCCTATAACCAAGGAACACGCCTTCGTCAGCTTTGGGAGAAAAGGCATTTAATTTTGACTTGCCATTGTTATGAACATAACATGGAGAACCGAAAGCACGAAGATGAGCTAAAGAGGGCTTACGACCATGATATACTTCATATGGGGTCTTTTGAAGTCTGTCATTGATACCACTTCGATTTTGAGTATAGCACGTTATCATCAATGCTTCGCCCTAAAATTTTTCAGCGTCATATTCCTTCGTTCTGCTAGCCCATTCTTGGATTTGATTGCTCGTGTCCGATGCCAGCTTCCACACAGAAATCCATCAGAGGGTCGTTGCAAACTCTATCACATTGGCGTATCGGATCCTCTTCATTATCACTTCTCTCTAATTTAGGACTCGCATGATCAGCTCAAGTAGGATGATCTTCACCTCGTCTTTTTCCTTGGGAAGCTTGATCCAAGTGTAGCTCGAGTAGTCATCCATGACTACTAATGAGAATCTTTTTCCTCCAATGGTTGGGGGAGCAACTGGACAAAATAAGTCCAAATAGAGTAACTCTAGCACTCGAGTAGTGTTTAGGCTGACTGATTTGGTCTTGAAGAAGACCTTCGTTTGTTTCCCTTGTTGACAGGCTTTGCACACTGCCTCCTTTTTGAACACTCCATTTGGTAGACCTTCTACTAGTTCGTGCTTGGCCAAGTGATTGATCGTCTTTAAGTTCAGGTGGCTGATTGCTAAATTATTTTACTAGCGATTTAGCAAAGCTAATAATATAGCGGCAAATGAAATTATCGAATCCCAGGGGAAAGAAGTAACGAAAAACCTTAAGTACTAAAACATAGTTTCTTGAAATACTGGTTAGGGGAAAATCAAATTTTGGTTGTGTTGATTTTCGAAAATTAACTATCTTGCAATTTAAAATTCAAACGTAAAATAACTTGACGAATTCAGATATGAGAAGCAAAAATTCTAGGGATATCTACCTATCAAGTATTACATGTATGAAAAAATTGATCAATTCCCAATTTAATTCCTGTTCGTAGTGAAACATCAGAAAAGTATTATGAATTTATTTGTTGGACAATTCACAAAGTTGATAAATTAATTATCTATCTCCTTTCGGTCTCAAGACTAATTAATTAACTCCAAAAATCTATGGATCTATTCCTATAATCTATTTCCCTCTTTTCAGACAAGAAATCAGTTTATATTGTGAAAACTCTTTCCATTGAAAACTATCACTGTTAAGCCTCTAATTCTCAACTAATTAATCCTAAGATGTGGCCAGCAACTCAAGATTACGAATAAACACCGAAATCACAAAATACGATGGGAAAGGAAAATTAATTCAATTAATCAAACATGGGAACTTGATAGTTCGAAACCCTAGAATCTGAAAGGAAGTTTAGTTACTCATATTCATGATAAAAATCATCAAAGATAAAGAAAACATGAATTGCATAAAATTGGGTGTAGAAGTCTTCCCACAAAAATCTGTCTTCAATCATAAAACACTAAAACTGCTTGAAATCTCTAGAAACTTGAACTCTGAAATTCTACACACCTAAAAATCGAATTTACATGGCTTTATAAAGTGGTAATAGATATATCATACAGTATCTAGGACTAGATCTATCTAAATCTTCAAGATAGGAGTAAATCTGAAATTTCCGGATCCACATTAATCGACACATTGTTTGTTGCTTGCTCATATATTGCCATTGTTGTCTTGTCTAATCTTATGATATCGTTTTGAATGCTGAGTACATGGTGTTTCTTCTCCGTTGTTGTTTCATTGACATCTGAATCTTGCAAGTTTAGGTCTATAAAATGTTCATCAATAGAATCAGACTTGAAATTTCAAATTAAAACGTAATATTGTTGCAGTATGACACAAGATTGGTCATTACTCAATTGAATGTCCGTGCACAAATAGTTTGGCTGTGGGAAATTTTTAATAGAAAGCTAACTCTATATAATATTTAATTAATTACTAGTATTCTGATATAATTTTTGCCGAAAGCTGAAGATTGAAACCCAGATTCGATAGAAAATAGATTTTTTTTAGCAAAATAGAAAATAGAAAATAGATTCACGCGAAAGTAAATGGAGAAAGTCAATATCTTTGAAGTCAATTCTTAGAGGATCCGTGACAAACACAAACCCTTACTGTCAAAAAAAAATCCAGCTCATCAATTGTTGTGGAATTTCGTTTGATAAATCAAAAGTTTTGAATTATAGAGCTCTTAGAATTCGTGAGTTTTCAGAATAATTAACAACCTCAAACAATCAAACAACAACCTCAAACAATCAAACGTATATCATCATCATCATACTCACAAACACAACTTCAAACAATCCAACATTAACTAGAACAAGCACAAATCAAGTGTACTCAATAGAGGGAAAAGTAGGATATTGGAGAGAACAATGTAGTGAATAATTAGGGCCAATTGAATCATGCAAACACAAATTAATCTTTCAGGAGATGGTCAAACCACACAAAAATGACTAATCCCCTTAGCACCGGTGAATTAATTGTAGATGAGCTAAGATTATCAAACCGTTACGTTATCTAATCCTAACACACTCCCAAACGACTGTGGATACTTAACCTATATGCTTCCTCCGCATAGGGATTGGATCGAGACATATATAAGAACATGCTAATCACGACATTTCAATCCGTATATTGGCTGCAATCTCAATGTCAAATATCAAGCAATTGACTCTTATCTACGTTACTGGAATGGGAATTAGATCAAGCATGTCTTAATCAACAAGGAAGAGGTTAACACTCAATCAATTGATCAAATCATTCACCACATCATTCAATCCAACATCCTAATGTAATCTAGCTACTCATACCTTGATATTGGTTCGATTGAATAGAAAAACAACACTCATCCATTACAAGTAGAATTGAAATAGCAATTTCCCCCAATTTGGATGACTTGGCCTTGATCTACACTTGAATCTTCATGTCTTCATCAATTGGATAGATTTGGACTTTGATCCTCTTCAATTGATGGTTGGATGGAGTGGAAGTGTATTTTGGAGTGAAAAACAGCCACTAAAATGTAAAGAGTGCCAAAAGTCCTTTCCCCATTCGTTCTTCCACCTTTTATATTAAGTTCCCAGATCTCAATTTTGCCCTGGATGAAATTGGCTCGACCCGGATGCTTCAAAACTGAAAAATTGCCAAAATAGTACGCTCGATATCGCCCCAAATAAATCCAGCTCGATCGGGACTTTCCTTTGTAGAGCAGATCCCGACCGAGCTCAGCAGGGTATGGTCGAGACATGCCCTACAGAGGCAAATTTTGGTCGAATCCAACCTGTCCGAACCAGGATTTGGCTCTGAAATCTCCCTGCTGCTCCTCTGCTCCATCCGGGTCGAAATTCTCAAGGCTTGTGCATGATCCGGGTTGATATTTCACCAAAAATGGGTCAAACTTGATGAAAATGCTCAATTCCTTCCATACACAACACCAACACAACAAAGCACGGAAACGAAACAAAAATGAACCAAAAACCTATGATATTTGGGTGAAATAAACACAAACAAGCACTCAAACTTATCAATAAATTGGTCATTTTACACACATATCATAATCCCCCAAACTTAAACCTTTGATTGTCCTCAATTAAAATAAAATAAAAAAATCATCTCACCTAGTGCATTACCTTATAGCTTATCATATATATCTTAGCATGCCTCAATCAAACGGTTAATGCAAGAGACACACACCTCTCAACAAGAGAGATATAAGAAATCAAATTCACTCCCTCTCGTGTTTAGGGTCCGTTCACTCAAGCACGAGATATCAAGTTCGATTTCCATAGGCTTGCATTCTATCTCACCACTTTACTACAGCAAGCTAGATTTTAGAATTAATAAGGTCTTTGTTTTGGTTATAATGTGGTTGTCTAAAAGGTAGGTAGTTTTAGGTCAGAGTGACTAAACTCCTCAATTTCCCAAAACCCCCATCATTTGCTTCAAACCACTAATCCCGAGGCTTATACGACTTCACATTCTTTACTTTACGTTTTCACTTTTCTTTTTCTTTTTTCTTTTCTTTTCTCATGCCCTTGCATGTTTTGCTTTTTCTCTTTTTTTTTTCTTTTTCACCACAATTTTTTCGATTTCTTTCGTTGGTGCTCATTTTTCATGACTTGCACCCTTTTCTTTCAACTTTTCAATTTCTTTCTTTGCTTGCCTCATCAAACGGGATTCCAACTACCAAAACAAACAATTCCCATTCCTAAACTCACAACACCATATTCACCCTCATACACACATCCCCCAAACTTATTCCTAATCATATCAAAGAAAAATCTCTATTAAAGCTCAATCATGGGGAACAAAGGTATGAGATGCAAATAATGATCAAATATAACACCCTATACCCCCAATGTGCAAGGTAGGACTAGGAATCGATGGCCTAATATCATATTCTTGTTAAAAGCTCATGCTAATAGATAGAGAATGGATGCAAGTTCTAAATTTCTCACTCTCAATCTCGCCTCTCGCAATAAAAAAGATATGACAATATCATTGCTCAATTCTCACGGATTTTTGATAAGTCTCAAGCATTAACACACACAAAGCTCGGCAATTCAAAAGTTCAACCTAAGCATGCTTAGATATCAATGATTTCGCCCTATCATAGGTTCAAGTAGGAATCAAACTTCACTAGTTCATCAAGAGTAGATCTCAAGTCTAGTTCAGGTTCATCACACAACACACAATAACACAATCATGCAAACAACCTAGAACAACAACTGCACAATCAACACTTAAACTAAATGGCAAGAGAAACGATAGAAGGTGTTACCCATCAGCATCCACGATCAAACCGCTCTCCATCGCCTTATTGTAACTACTACACAAACACAAACACACTACCATTTGAGCATAATTCATCTCAACAAAAGCTCATATCCACCTATCAAAGTTTCACTTCAAAACACTTCCACAATTCATCCTTACAAAAATATAAACATTCAAACCAACATTTATCTCCTCCAAACATCTTTCCACCAAACATTCCATCCCTTAAATCAAGATTTACACAATATGCACTAGCTCCACCAATTCATTCCACATACCATTCATCAATCATTCACAACCAACATGTAAAACAAGAATAGAACAATAAATCCTCAAATCCACACCCATCCATAAAAAGATAAAACCATTAAAGCATCCAACAAATCCAAATCCAAAAGGTATAATACAACCCAATCGAATCATCCAAATGTAATCAATATCCAAATCCAACCATATAAGAGAAATCAACTAATCCAACACACGGTAGACAAAGGAAAGGTAGGAAGAGGAGAAGAATAAACCGAAACCGGCAGCCGGCACATCCCCCAAACTTAGTCAAGTGAGACTAAGTTTATAAAATTAGCCGACGGTAGTCAATCACTCCTCATGCTCCAAACGCTCTCCCTAGCACATGTCAAACCAAGTGATCAACAAACCAACAAGAAACATTAAAAATACTATCTAGGCAAAAGTTTAAACAAAAGAAAGACAAATGGTTGGGTTACCTCCAAGCAAGCGCTTCGGTTTACGTCAGTAGCTCGACGACCTTACCATGTTCATCCATTATCAAAAATCTTGTGGATTTTGGATATAACTTTCTCTCTTAATCGCACCTTTCTCGGAAGCAACTTGTTCACCATGTTTTTCCTAATGCCCCTCTCATCCTTCCAAGGAGGTTGGAATGTCTTTAAAAACTCAAATTGCAAGGGTGGTGCTTCCTTCTTTGAAATAATCTTTGAGGCATCATCCAAACTACTATCCACTATCAAATCTTCCCCAAGTCCTTCATCAAGCTTATGTATTATGTCAAAGACATACACATGCTTCTCATACACCTCAACTACTCTTGTAACCACATTTGCTAACTCATTCTTCAACTCTACCTCTTTTAGCTTCACAAACTCCCCTTCACAAGCCTTATTTGTTACCATCATCTCCTCTTCCACAAGGCTTGCTCGTGCCGGTACTTTTTGCATTTCATCCGGTGAAGGCATCTCATTCTCACCCTTCTTCACATTTTTCAAGATGTACACCGACTCCTTGGTGCCTTCATTTGCTTCATTTTCGTGAGGTAACGTTTCACCTTCCTTGTTTGGTTCTTCTTCTTGCACCACCACTATCTCCTCTTCTTTGACTTCTTCGTGCGAATGCTTCTCCTCTTGCTTCCTTTCACTTGAATGTTTAGCAATGGTCGAGAGTTGTACTTGAATATCTTCAAGTATCTTATTAAAATTTTTAAATTTATTCTCTCCTTCCTTGCTTAAGTGCATCGTATCATCACTTTCTCCTCTTATAGGAAATTTCCAGCTTTCATAACCGGCATCTCCACTCCCCGCTAGTTGATTCCAACCATCGTATTGATATGTCGGGGAAGAATATGGGAAGGGTTGCTGATTCGGATGGTAATACATCTCACCATGATGATATTGGGAATTCCAATGATCGTTCCTCCACCTTTGATTTACAAAATTCACCTCCTCCGGATAGTCTTCTTCCTTCTTCATTTTAGCTTCCCTCCATTGGTAGCTATTTTCCACCATTTTCTCGAATACCATCCGGAGTGGCCTCCGTGGTCTTTGTCTTTCCATCATTTTGGCTCTCATCTCCTCCAATTGCCTTTGTAAATCATCCAACTTCTCAGAAATCATTGTTTGTCGGTTCTCCATATTGGCTTCCACGTCTTCTAAGTCTTCATTTCCCCAATGTTCTTCCAACAATCGAGCTTTGTACCTTGTGACATACACCACCTGCAAGAGTCCAAAAGCTCCAATCAACAAACAAACAAACTTAATTCAAACAAACACTTGGACTACAAGCAACTAAAGTTCACTAATATCTAGCAACCTACTCAATTAAGTCCCCGACAAAGGCGCCAAAACTTGATATGCTAAAAATTCAAGCACTTAAATTCCTAGTGATGCAAGAATAAAAATATGTTAAATCTAGGACCTTCTTTGTTCGCCTGCTAGAATACTAGTTTGTGTTGTGTTGCTATTGTATCTAAGCAAATATTATCATTGATTGAGTTTGAGTATTGACTAACATAATCTAACTCCTATATATCTAACTAGCAAACAATAACAAAACATGAATCAAATCTAGCAATCATCATCATCATCATACTCACACACACAACCTCAAACAATCCAACATTAACAAGAACAAGCACAAATCAAGTGATCTCAATAGAGGGAAAAGTAGGATATTGGAGAGAACTTTGTAGTGAACAATTAGGGCCAATTGAATCATGCAAACACAAATTAATCTTCCAAGAGATGGTCAATCCACACAAAAAGGACTAATCCCCTTAGCACCGGTGAATTAATCATAGATGAGCTAAGATTATCAAACCGTTACGTTATCTAATCCTAACACACTCCTAAACGACTGGGGATACGTAACCTATATGCTTCCTCCGCACATGGATTGGATCAAGACATATATAAGAACATGCTAATCACGACATTTCAATCCGCATATTGGTTGCAATCTCAATGTCAAATATCAAGCAATTGACTCTTATCTACATTACTTGAACGGGAATAAGATCTAGCATGTCATAATCAACAAGGAAGAGGTAAACACACAATCAATTGATCAAATCATTCACCACATCATTCTATCCAACATCCTAATGTAATCTAGCTACTCATACCTTGATATTGGTTCAATTAAATAGAAAAACAACACTCATCCATTACAAGTAAAATTGAAATAGCAATTTTCCCCATTTTGGATGACTTGGCCTTGATATACACTTGAATATTCATGTCTTCATCAATTGGATAGATTTGGACTTTGATCCTCTTCAATTGATGGTTGGATGGAGTGGGAAGTGTATTTTGGAGTGAAAAACAACCACTAAAATGTAAAAAGTGCCAAAAGCTCTTTCCCCATTCGTTCTTCAACCTTTTATATTAAGTTCCCAGATCTCAATTTTGCCCCGGATGAAATTGGCTCGACGCGGATGCTTCGAAATTGAAAAACTGCCAAAACAGCATGGTCGGTCTCGCCCTGGATGAATTGAGCTCGACCAAGATTTGCCTTTGTAAAGCAGATCCCGACCGAGCTCTGCAGGGTTCGGTTGAGACCTGCCCTACAGAGGCAAATCTCGGTCGAACCCAACCTGTCCGGACTGGGATTTATCTCTAAAATCTCCCTGCTGCTCCTCTGCTCCATCCGGATTGAAATTCTCAAGGCTTGTGCACGATCCGGGTATATATTTCACCAAAAATGGGTCAAACTTTATGAAAATTGCTCAATTCCTTCCCTACACAACACCAACATAACAAAGTACGAAAATGAAACAAAAAATGAACCAAAAACCTATGATATATGGGTGAAATAAACACAAACAAGCACTCAAACTTATTAATAAATTGGTCATTTCACATACATATCAATTAATCCTCTTCTTTCAGCCCACTGGGATCTCCATCATTTCCTTCCTCTTCAAAAGGATTTGTCATCAAATCCTCACGCTAACTCTAATTACATTGCTTTGCTAGAAAAGAACTTCTCACCACACAACTATGTTACTTCTCCCCAGCCAGCTTCGGTTCTGCATCCGTTTCCTTTTGCATCTTCATTTGGTCTTCATGAACTTATTTTGGAATAAGATGAACAAGAAAGATTCTTTTATTATTATACTCAAAGGAGTATTTATTTGTGAACCCCTCATACTGCACCTTTCTATCAAATTTCCATGGACGACCCAACAAAACATGGCTAGCCTCCTCGGAACTACATCACAAAGAACCTCATCCTCATATTTTTTAATGCACAACGGAACCTTCACTTGCTTTGTCACCTTAACCATCCCACTGTCATTTAACCACTGCAAACGATAAGGCTTTTGATGTTTGAGCATAGGTAAGTCTAATTTCTTCACCATGGTTAAACTCGCTGCATTTGTACTACTCCAACTATTTTATGATGACACTGCAAACCTTATCTTTAACCTGACAACGTGTATAGAAAATGCTCTCACGCTGCTCGGTATCATCAACTGGAAGTTGTGCCCGTAAGACTCTCTGAACCAAGAATGATGACAGTGCAGCAGGCGCAATTATTTTCTCTTCTTCCTCGGGGTCCTCCAATGCTGGCATATTAGGATCAGTCTCATCCTTAGTCTTTACTTTGCCATTATCTCGAAGGATCATAACTTTGCTATTGGGGCACTCGCTAGAAATGTGCCCAAAAACTTGACATTTGAAACATCGACGATCACAATTTCGAGAATTAGGAGTAACATATTTACCCTAATTGTTGGAACCTAGCCAGGGTACAATAAATGGTTTCTTCTGAACTTGTGGCTGCTCCTCCTCTTTCCATGGAGGCCGTTTGGGCGCGGAACCACTACCAAACTGGTATTCTCTCCAGCCCATAGGATTTTACCCAACTCTACTGCCCCTCCTCTTGAGTTGTCCCTCTGTCTTAATTTCCATGTGCACCATTTCATTCAGTTCGACATAATGCTGCAACTCTACGGTATCTCGAATCTCCCAATTCAGCCCAGCCAGAAACCTAGCCATCATCGCCTCTCTATCCTCCACTACATTGGCTCGAATAACTAGTCAAAAAACACTTTATATCACGGCAAAGCGGTGACTCTTGTAGAGCTCTCCGAGACGTTTCCAAAAAACATAATTAAGCCAAAAACAGACATCGTACGCAAAAGTTATGGCAAAAATAAGTCTAGCCGGAAAAGATAAGGAAATATTTGATACTACAGACATATTTGACTAGATTTGGATGGATAGATTTGAATAAGTATGATATTATATGCCTAACCAATTATTGACTCACTAAACCCTAGGACTTTTTACTCCAGCACGACTCAACGACACAAGTAATTCGAATCACGAAACCCTAACATCACGATGCTGAAAAGAACGAACACAAAACAAGAACAAAGCAATACTCAATTTTTTTTGACACGCGACAATTATAAGGAAAAGAAAAGGAAGGACATAACCTTGCTCTAATACCAAAACAAGAACTCGCCGGAAGGTGAAGATCGCAACCCAGAATTGATAGAAAATAGACACACGCGGAAGTAAATAGAACTAATACGATGGGAGAAATCCAACACCTTTGAAGTCGACCCTTAGAGAAAAAGCAACTTGGCTCACAACGAGGAATATAGCAAAGACGCCACAAACGGCTGCGGAATTCCGTTTGATAAGTCAGAATATTTGACAAATTTTATTAAAACTAAAAATTGAATAAAATCTTCCTAAACAAGGCCTATATATAGACAACTCAAATCCCTAGTCTAATAAGGAAATCAAATCTAAAAGAATATCAAATCTATTAAGATATACAACACGTATATTTCAATATCTTTGAAAAAGACAAGACACTTAAAACTGATTTTCAAAAATTAAATACTAATTTTCGAAAATTAAAGACTAAAATACGAAAATTAAAGAAACTAAATACTAAAACTCGAAAATTAAATTCATTCAAAACAAAAAATTCAAAAATTAATCTTAATTGATCTTCAATTAATCCTCTTCTTTCATCCCACTTGAATCTCCATCAATTACTTTCAGCTACAAATATATAATTTTTTATTTTATTATCTTATAATATAATAATATCATATGCGTTTCAATAGTATTTACAAATATTGTTAATCTTTATCTATTAATATTAATATTAGTATAACTTAATTATACATCATTTATGAATTTAATATAAACAACAAAAAAAAGTAAACAAAAATTAAATTTATAAAAGGATACACTGATTCCAAAATGAATTCAACTCTCAAAATATACTAATTAAAAAATTTAAAGTTGAGGAGTTTAGTGAATTAATTTCAAAAACAAAGAGTTTATTAAAATTAAATTTATTAGAGATGATAATTTGTGCGGTCGAATTTTAATCATGTCAATCCGCTATTAATTAGTTAAGGCCTAATTCATATCCCATTTGGTAAAAAAAATTAGAATTCCTCTCCGATCCATTAAGTTTAATTAGAATTCATACAAATTAGATCTGTAACTGTGAAGGATCCTATAAGCATTCATTTTGAATGATCCAATATGGATTCGATTCCCTTGATCGGATAAAAATTCGATAAGGATGTAATCTGATTGTTACGATAAGAACCCGTTTCAATAAACATAATATAATGCAATAAAATTCGATATGATAATACAAAATATTCATATGTGATTGTTTGAATCTTGAGTTGGATAAATAAATAAAATTGCAACTTTATTTGAAATTAAAATTATCAATCAAATATTCCAAAATACATAATAAATCTTTAATTCAAATATTATTTGCCAAACTTTCTCATTTTCAAATACCCAGCAATCATCCAAATTCGTTGCCCACATTCCACCTAAAAATTTGAGGTAGAAAAAATAATAATTAGAATTTTAATATAAAAATAAAATAAAATCTAATAATTACTTTCATTTATCATGATAAAATTACCAAGAGTTTAGACAATGAATGAACATTCAGACGAATTAAAAAATACTTTCATCAACAAGATCTCACCAGCTAGTTCATCGCATGATACTATTTCATTGAAAACTTAAAGATGAGAGAAAAAAAAATCAAAAAAGGAAAATTATTAAATTTTGTTAGTATGAAAAAATAAATATTAAAAATATAATTAATAGAAATAAATAAACTTACTTTGGTAGTGAATGAAAAAGAAAAAAGGAACAGGGATAATGAAGAACCAAGAGATTTGAGTTCTTGAAAAAAATTCTTAAACTAAACAAATATATCAAAATTGATTTATTAATTATTATATTTAAATAAATAAATAAAAATAATTTTTTTATTAATTTATTAATGGATATTCGTATCTGCTCAAAATCTGATATGTTTAATGGATTATTCAATCCAATTCTATCTGATCCAAACTTTTCGTGTTTTTATCATGTCGATCCGACAAGCCTCAATCTATATTTATTATTATTTTGTAAATTTGTGTCGGATTATCATGTCGTATCAATAATTGCTACCCTAAATATAAGAGCATCAACAGTGGGGGATCTTAAAATATAAGATCCCCACCTCATCACCCTAAATCTAGTTGGCGGAGAGAGAGCAAAAAAGGGAGAGAGAAATAGGTTTGGGGATCCAAAATAAGCTCCCAATTCTTGCAGGCGAGTGGCCCCGCGCTCACGCGCGCCTATTGGCGCGTGATCGCACGCGCCAAGTGTCGCGTGTGGCGCTGCATTCCCTTTTTTTCTTTTTCTTTTATTTTATGTTTTAAATGTTTTTTCATTTTCTTTAAATTTTGTAAAACTTTGATTTTTTTTCGTTGTTTTTTTCTTATTCATTTTTTTCTTTTAATTTAACATTTTAAATTGTTTAAATATTTTTATATTTTATTTTACTTTTTATTAATATATATATTTTATATATTTAAATATTTAAAAAAAAATTCCAACGACTATATTTTAACGGATACTTTTTTTCTTATAAATAACCTTTCATCACACTATTCTTCATCACAAAAAAATTATTTTCATTCCACAACTCCTGCAACTAACAAGAGTGGATACGATCCCAACAATCCCTCTCAAAATTCTGAGCAAACCCCATACATTCCGACATTGAATGCATGGCCAAATAATCCCGTCCAATTTACTCCCACACCCGATTTTCCCCAAAATCATGCAAACAATCCTATTCAATTTCCAACACCCCCAGGGTACCCTTCGCAATTTTATTACCAACCCCAAACTCCTTCGCAATTTCAGCCACAACACGGGTATCCTCCTCAAGTAGGGATGCCATCCGCTGGAGCTGCAAAAATACAAGAGCTCGATGAAGATACAAATAATGAGTCTCCCGTCAGACATCGTCAAAAAATAGACCGCAAAGGAGAACGAGTTGCTTGCGGAATGTTGGGCTGCTAATACTAACAATTCAGTGATCGGCACTGACCAAACCAGCGAGCATTTTTTGGCAGAAATTTGTGATGGTGTACAACAAAGGTCGGCCTGCAAACACACCCGTCCGAAATGCAAGGAGTGCAAAGTCACATTTTCACAAACTCTCGACAAAACAAAAAAAATTTTCTGAATGCTACAATAGGTGTAAAAATATGTGGGGAAGCGGTAAAAGTGATGCTAATATTATGGAGATGGCGCAAACTGAATACTGCCAACACTACGGGGGGAATGTAGGGTTTTCCCCTGAACCGAATCACCAAAACCAAACTGAACCGGATCGATTTATGGATATTGTGCATAATTAAAATCATAATAAATCCTTGCATGCTCCTATGAATTTAATAACCAGAATTGTGGATTGAGAAATTTACCGTAATTCCGTCGAGTCTGAACCGATCTTTTGCGTTTGAATTTCCAACTTGAATTCAACCACGCAATCCGATTTTATCTGCGGAATAAGAAATTAGATCTCTAATTTCTTAGAATAAAATCGAAAAACAAAGAAATCAAGAGAAAAAGAATCTATTCTCCAGATTAGATCTTCAGATCTGTATCCCGGTGCTGATCAGGTCTACTACTGGTGAGGACTCCGTAGATTTGTGGCTTGAGCAGGACCAGAATCGAAATTCTCCTCCTTCTCCTCTTGGGATCGGCGCCTCCTCTCTCTCTGCCCTAGGGTTTTGACTGATTTGAATAATCACAAAAGGTGGCTAGGGTTTCTAGAGAGAGTGGTCTATTTATAGACCCAGGGTTTTATCTCTAATGGGCTACTGGGCTCAATTCAGCACACTTATTTGGGCCAGACCTGGGACCTAATGCAAATAATAAAGTGGGCCTATAAATTAATTAATTCTCATGTCCACAACCCAGGACACAATTAATTTAATGATGACTATATAATACATAACAAGTGCAAATATAATGATGAATGATGATTTCGCTGAAAAAATGTTGCATTTTATCTATTATATTTTTCATTATATACTATAATTTCAAGCATTATATTGTGCCATTGTATTCATTATATAACTTCATGCATTATATTGACCTCGACATGCATTATACCTAGCAAACATTCATTATATACCTAACAAACATGCATTATATAATATAGTAATATACATTTATATAATATAATAAAAAAATACATAATTAAAAACTAGTAATATATGATCAACTTTTATAACAACTATGATACTATCTACAGTATGCAAAGATAATAAATTTTAATTTTGTTTTTGATCTTGCAGGAAAAAATTTATTGCATTTTATCTATCATATTCTGCATTATATAATATAACTTCATGCATTATACTGTGCAACTCCATTCATTATATAAGAATTCGTGTACTATTACAAGAATTATGCCTATAATCACTAATTTTCATTTTTTACGATGATTTTAAACCGAAATATAAGCAATAGGGATTTCGTTTGAAAGATAATTAAATTTCCTTTAATTTGATATATGATACATTAAAAAATAATTTAAATCGAAGGATATATGATCATTTAAAGATTTAGGATGGTTTTAGAGGAGAGAGAAAAAATATTACAAAATTACCCTTTAATGCATGTTTCACTATACTATAATGCAGACGAGATTTATTTAGTCTTGAGCGTTGGATCACCAATTGGATGGCCGAGATTAGTTCTTATTTTCACATGGTAAGGGGAGTTCTCATATGATCACTCCCCTATATATATATATATATATATATATATATATATATATATATATATAGAGTGGTAATCATATCACAAGTCTCTTTTAGATAGGAGAAGAGAATAAATTTAGACGCTTCGTTTTAGATACTTAATGGTCCGAATTGATTCTTAAAAATTGAATTTTACCTTTTATTTTAAATTTAATAATAATTAAGGGCATTTAGGTAATTTAAACATGGGGGACCACAAAAAAATCTCATAATCTCTTTCATCTAAAACTCACGTATCTTTTTCTTCAACTATTATATATCCTCTAATTTTCTTATAAATCTTGAATTAATCATATCTCACTCAATTTAAATTATTTTTTAACTTACCGTATATCAAATTAAAGATAATTTAATTATCTTTCAAACGAAATCACTATTGCATATGTTTCGAATAATATAACCGTAGTAAAAATATGATACTGCAACTATACATATGTAGATAATGCATATTTACAAGAGTAATTATGCAACTTACATCTGAAAATATATAAGCATGCAAATATGCATTATATAAGACTGTAAATATGCATTATATAAGCCTGTAAATATGTATTATATACCCTTATACAGTTGTAGTATGCTTCATGTATAGATCGAAACTTTTATAACATAAATTTTTTTCTAATGTAAGTTGCATTATATAATAATGTAAATATACATTATCTACGCCTGTACAGCTACATATCATCTTAAAATAATTTAGAGACTGAATTTTTTGTTCGCAAGACTGTTTTGATCCCAACGAGGTGTTATAAGATGTTAGAGACTATTTTTTTTTCAAAAATCAAAAGTTCAAAATATATTTACCCTTATTTGCTCACAAATGAGATTTTGGTGGAGAAGAACTTTGGGGAGAAGATTTTGAGGGAGACGGATTTTTGGGAAGATGTTGTTGCATATGGCAAGTGCATATTTAATTTTGGAAGAGAAAATCGTGGAATCAAAATTTTAGGGATAATCTCACGAATATCTAGGAAGTTCAAAATTAACTAGTTAATGCATTCCGCTTTTTTATTATATTTTAAAATCTCAACCGCTCATGATTAAAAAAGATGGTCCAGATTCATTCTCATCTCCTATTTAAGGGTATCTTGTGACTTTAACGCATCCCTATATATGTATATGTATATATATGTATGATATGAAGTAATTGTTACAACAAGTGGGACCCATGAATAGTATAAAGTAAAAAATGGATAAATAAAAAAACGATAGTGGATGTTGATGTGTATATTTATAAAATAAAAAATAATAATTATTATTGATGTGGCGCACACGTAGCAGGATCTTAAAATTTTTAAAATCTCATTGTTGTGGATGCCATAACCCATAAAAACTATAAAGCAATTATTTTAATATTAATGTAAAGGATAATTATTGATTCGGACCAAAAAATATTTTTAAAATGGGTAATATTAAAAATCAAATTACTTGATTGGCCTATACGGAAGATGTAATATAACCTTTTAAAAGATTTAAGAATAAACTAACTTTTATTCCTACACTATATTAGTTAATATTCTAGTCTTCTTCTACATGTTTTCCATATAATTCTCAAAAGCAATCCAATTAAATAAAAGTAATTTGATTGAAGAATAAATTAACTTTTATTCCTACACAATATTAGTTAATATTCTTGTCTTCTTTTACTTTTCCTTATAATTCTCAAAAGCAATCCAATTAAATAAAAGTAATTTCTGTTCATAGCCCATCCCGTGACATATGCTTCATAGCCTTGTCGAATAACCTGTACTTGGAATCATTATTAGTGTCTTTTTCTTATCTATTACTCCCTCTGTCCCACCTCAATTGTCCCACTTACCTTTTTCGTCCGTCTCACCTCAATTATCTCATTACTTAAAAAGGCAACTTTTTCACACTTAACAATAAAATATTAATTCCACTCAACTTACTTTACACTCACACTCCTTGGTTATTGTGCCCAAAGTCACCGGGACAATTCAGCCGGGACGGAGGGAGTATTAGTTATTAGTTTGACGATGTGCATAGTATGTATATTTTTATTAATAATTTAATATTTAAATATATTAATTCTATTTATTATACTAATATGGCACGGTGAAATATTAAAACTCAAATGAATTTAACTCAAATTTTAAATTTATTAATTAAGTTGAAATAATGTTTTAAATTACTCCACAATCACAATTAGTATACAATCTTATTTATTTTCTCTTATCTCTAGACATACATTTTTATAGATACCACCACCTACATTATAATTGTTGTGTTTTATTACCTCTCAATTAAAGTTACACATGCACCATACGTAAATACTCTGCATGAGTCCACCATGCTCTGCCCCATGCATTGTGTTGAGCTTCTAGAAGTTGAATAACTGTAAATATTCTAGAAACAAAGCACCTTGTCCTCCGTCTCCGAGGTGGTGATCAAATCTGAGTTTACACCATCGATTGATGCTTGCTTTACAAATTGCTAATATATTGTTGTCTTATATTCTAAAGAATGATGTCGATTTGAATCTTGTGTTTATAATGATTCTTCTCCTCTCTTGTTAAAATTTAATTTGAGTGAACATCTGAATGTTGAATGTTGCAAGGTCTATAGCATGTTCATGAATAGAAACAGTTGTGAGATTTTCGTGATTAGTACTACTGCTTGATGGAGATAGTAATTCTCCATTATTTTTACCTAAAATTATCGTTTAATTATTTTAAAATCTGGTGTATGATGGTCGTGAATTATGCAACAATGCAGGTATGTCTTGATGCATAATAAACGACTGAAGGAACTGAGAAGTAGCGTTGATCCTCAACCAACTGGTGAATATGAACAAGAATAAAGTCTATTGATGATGAACATGAAACTTTACAGCTACAAACTCAGCTGAAAAATCAATGGCAATCTTGCCAACTCTCTCTCTCCTTTTTAAATAAAAAACACAGTAAGGGCATCAATTATATTAAAAAACTAAGATAGCACTAGCGATGAAGATATATTTTAAATAATTTCTATAATTAAAATTATACCAATTTTTTTTTCTCTAAATATATTTTAAATAATTTCTAATTAAAACTATACCAATTTTTTTTTTCTTTGTAAATTTTTTTATACTCTAATATATATGGTTTCATCAGAGTATCCTTAGTTGCATAGCGGAAAATTAATTTTAGATTTGATAACTTGCACTTATCCAGACTGATAGTGAAAGTCAGTTTGGTTTGTCAAATCTTGTTTCTGTATTTAAGACTAAGTATGTTTAATGTCAGTTTTCAGAATACATTGCAACACTTGAGTGTTGAGTTTAAAATGTAAGTAAGGTAACAAAAATGAAATCAATAAAAAGACAAAGATTATAGTGATTCGGACTCAGAATGTCCTATGTCTACTCTTCAGACTCTAGGTATGGAAGTTCACTAAGACAAGGATTACACAGGTGCTCCTACGATCTATCGCTTGTCGAAGAATGCCTTGTCCACCGATCCACAAGCTCAATCGATATGTCCTTGCTCGTCCTTCTCTTCACAACTTTTTGGAGTGAGCACACCATGCAGCCTCCTCGTCGCCGGAATGGGGTGTTTAGAATTTTCATGAAACTATCAGCTTGGCAGCAATAAGTCCGTAAGAGTCAAAGTACTACATGTACCGACTGTTGTAATCTTTCTTGGAGAAAAAGATTACCAAAAAATAACTCAAGAACTCGGAAGTTCTGAGTCTCGTATTCACTAGAGTGACACACAAAAAAGCTTTAACAGCCTGGAGCATTAGCATTTCTGCACTTTGAAAAATGTAAGCTTGGTTCATGTTTGGTATGGTTGGATTATCAGTTCGAGTAATCTTGTTATGATGAAATCCTACGGTATTTATAGCCCATGAGGTTAAAGGTTTGAAATTAATATTCGTAAGAGACAGATTGGAGGATGTCCAATCGGTAGCCTCTGTCGACTGTTGCACACTCCGGGAAGGTGGTGCTTTTTCCAGAGATTCTGCACATGCTCCGTTTTTTCTAACACGGACAACGACTATTCCTTTTATTGTCAGAACGACAGACTGTCAATCCGAGGAATACTGGACTGGTAAGTCCAAGGTATCAAGACTGGGGTCTTGAGCTTCAGACTTTAAGGAATCTCCAATCCTTAAAGTTTGTACTTGTGAGTACATTCCTCTGGACATTCGATTTGTCTCTTTGCATCGGGACTGGAACTGGGAAATCTATAATGATGTCGCCATACTTGCAAGTCCATGCTCGGTGATGTCATCAATCAGTATACGCTCCATCCCATACTGGTAAGTTTGGTATCCTGGACTTAAGAAAGCCATATTTGCTAGTCCTGTACTTGGTGTAATCCAAAGTTGTCAGTCCAGACTCATGTACACCAGACTTGTAAGTTCAAATGAACCGCTGTTTTGGTCTCGAAATTAGAGTACATAATATGCAGCAGCAGTAAATAATAGTTGCACTTGTTCTCCTAAGCTGACTAGAACTCAACTTAGGTTTTTCTAAAAGGGTTTAGCTTAGGTCCAATAGTTCTTTAAATAAGTGTCACAGAATATACACTTCAATACTTCAATTGAAGGTTTTAAAAGTCAATTTCGCAAAACTTAATAAAAACATTAACTTAAATGAAAGCAGTAAAGAACACATAATATTTTATAGTGGTTCGGATCTAAATATCCTACGTTCACTCTTCAGGCACTTGGTCTGGAAAATTACTAAGTATAATACAAGCCTCCTTACGATCTATGCACAGTCTGTCGGTGCTCCGTCCTTCGGTCAGCTGTGGTCACTCGCCTACGAACTCCTTGTAAGCTTAGTCTTCAGGTTGAAGTGAGGACGGCACCCCGCAGCCTTCTTTGCGGTGGTTGGATGTATGTTGTTCTTCCCAGAACTCAGGTGGTTGGCAAAACCCCGTGAGAATTAGAATCCCGAAGTAAGCGAAAAATCTTCAGGCTCGTGCTAAGAGAGAGTAGTACGGAGAGACAACTTGAGTCAGGAATTCAAGTCTCGTGTATTAAACATGAAAAAACTCAGAGAGCTTGACTAGTGATTTGAGCAGAGTGTCAACTTGACTTTCAAAGAGATTATTTGTATTATAGTTCATTGTGCATAATCCGTAACCTTTTAAGGTTGAAGTGCAGACCTATTTATAGAGGAATCCTTGAGCATTTTTAATTTCTGCCCATTAGACACATTAATCCAGTCGTTAGACACATGGAGAATATCGTCCAATCATAGCCCATACTATAGGCCTACTCTACTCTGTTGTGTCAGTGTACTTTTCACTAACTTGTGTCTGACTAAGTTTCAGTCCGAGGAATCCAAGTTTGGATATCCTCGTACTGACTTTTACTTAAGCAAAGATATGTCGAAGTTTGACTAAGCTTAGTTATCTTCGTGTATCTCGTGCTTACAAGGTAGAGGCTTTCATACTGACTTCTCATAGTCAGTATAGACAGCCCTCATACTGACTTTCCATAGTCAGTATGGCGAACCATCATACTGACTTCTCATACATTAGTATGGTAAACACTATACCGAGTACCCAAACTCAGTATAGGTCTTGGCCATACTTGGTGAAACAAAGTTTCACGCACGTACACTTCTTCAATTCTCGAGCATTTCCTATGCTTGGTCTTCAGTCACTAAGTTCTATTACAACTCGATTGATCTTATTCAAGAATTACCATTTAGAACTCTATAGACTGAAAAACTTACTAAGATGGCTTTTACAACCTTTGACCCACCAAAACATCATTTTCCTAGATAGGCTGTCAGTTTAGGCTGTGATACATCAGTGCATAAGTGGGCTTACCCTAGCTACTTAACGTGTCGGTACATCTTTATGTATTGATGGGATGAACAGTGAGATGTGCCATTCTTATTGACATATGAGTGAGCTAGATCTCTAGATACTTATTATGATCTTAAACCTGATAGAAGGCTAAGGGGCAAACACAAGTTGACTACACTTTGACTTGCTATGGTGGTGAGTCTTACATGTACTCTTATACCTGCATATTTTGTGTGGCGGTTTGTGTGTGGCTTGCTTAAGCTGGACATGTAGGTAAACATATCCGTTTTAGGATGGGGACATTCCCCAAGGAGCTCACAAGGTTCATTATACTAAACCCTGTAGGTTGAATTATTAATTTAGGCATAAGTGAAAAGGAGTGAGTGGTACTACTCAGGAAATAAGAGATTAATTAATTGTGGCTGTTGGTCCTTAAATATCAGAGTCGTCGTGCTTAGACAAGAGCACGAAATGCAGCGGAATAATTAATCGTCACTTACACTTATGTTTTCTTTGAAGATTATTTAAACTCAGGTATAGATTAAGGTTTCTTCAGTTATACGCTAGCAATATGCTTGCTAGGTTTAAAATCTCGTGCGTAATAAAACATTAAAGAAACACAATGTTTATAGTGGTTCGATCCAAATAGATCTACGTCCACTCCTTAGCCGAAACGCTAAGAATTCACTAAGTAAGTATACAGAATACAAGGATACGCCTTGGACGTTAAGTAGGCAGTGAACTTTCGGCCTGGCTACTTGACAGCTATCCTCCGATATTCTGAACTCCTCAGGTGTAGGTCTGGCTGAGTCAAGGGCACACCTTCGAAACACTTGCCTTTCCTAGTTTGGAAGTTTTATAGTTACTTCCTAACTTTCCTTCAGATGCGGCTAAACGCCCGTCTTAGTCTAGACCTTTTCAGGTGTTCGACTGTTGGAATATTTCAGAAAAGAAAGATATCCCAATGATTGAAGAATCTTGAGTGCAATCAAGAATCTCTTCAATGGAGTGTCAGTAAATCAATGAAAGACACTTCTGGTTGTTGAGAGCTTTGAATACTCTTTATCACGGGCTCTCAACTGACTACTTTTTCACTTGTTCGCTTTGTCAAAGGAATCTCACTCTTAGGATGTTTGCGAATGACAGTAGTGATAGAAGCAGTAGTGATTTTCACTTTTGGACCTGCCTTTTATAGGTGGAAATTCAAATCTTGAATCTCCATATCCGTTAGACACAACGGCTCCTTTGTCCGAGAGTGATATGACTTGAGCATTCACTTTTGGCGTTGATCTGTACTTTCCAAACTACTTCGAGAAAGTCTCGTCCTTTGAGTGTACTTTTGTCAGAACGGGAGTAAGGCTTCAGTCTTTGACTGTCTTGCTTTGCTAGGATCTTTTAGCACAATCTGCTAGATGAATATCCTTGGCGATATGCTAGATGTGTAGTCTGCTATTGCAACTTCCGCTAACTTTTGATTCCTTTTGACTTCCATCTGCTAGCGTCTTTAGCAGTTTGCTGAATGTTAGCAAATGCTAATTCCTTAGCATTCTGCTATCATCTGACTTCTAGTGAACGACATTCTTCGATGTCTACTAGGAAACCTTCTAGCAGACTAGTCTATTACAACTCAATATATGACCTATACAGTACATTACAAGATATGCTAGACTATCTAGAATTCAGCAAATGATCGACCAAATGCTAAGGTTTGATTCAACAAAACCTTTTTACAAATAAATCCTAAGGGAGATTTTAGGAATAATTTCCCAACAATTTCCCCCTTTTTGGTGCGATCAAAGCTTACTATCATTTGCTGAAGCTAAGAGGAAGAATGTATGTGTTTACAAGACTATGCTAACCTAGCAATCTAGCACATAGTTTATCCATCTTAGTTCTAGCAGATTAAAAAAATGACATTCCCCCTCAATAAATGCTGGGAAATATTTCTCGATTAATCACATAAATGTTGTGCTAGACTGTCTAGCACCCAAGAATTATCATGCATTTCAATACACAAATAGTGTATTTCAACTAGGGCATGCTGTGAAAATCAAAGATTGACAATGAGAGGTTGTCTCAGTCTGATCAATTTTCATTCATATGATAAATGCATTACAGATACTATGAAGATGATAGACAGAGACAAGCCAAAATACCAGAACGAAATGCAGTCAGGAGTCTGGAGCAGGCTTCTTTAGCTTCTCCAATTCGTCGAATTTGCTTGATGCCATCTGCACAAATGAGTCCAAAAACTCCTTAGCAGTTGCACGTTCAGCGGCTTCTAACTCAAGATCCTTAGCAATCCTCTCATTTTCCTCTTCGAGCATCTTGATTTTCAGCTCTGTTTCCTTCTGTTTTAGCTCCTCAAGAGCTTTCCTCTTCTCTTCTTTGGCAGCTGCTCGAGCTTCTTTTGCTTTCTTCCTCTCAGCAGCCTCAGCAATCCTCCTTGCTTCCCCCTCTTTGATTGCATCCAAAAATCTGGAGGAAAAAGAATTAACCTTATTCTCTACCTGCTGCTTATGCTCTGCTACATCTTCCTTGACTTCCTGCACAGTAGCCTTGACAGAGAAAACATCGGACTTGACTGAATTCACCCTGGCCGTTACGGTGTCAACATTTGTTTTGACTACCGCAATCTCTCTCCATATGTCTGTGGCTTCTATCACCATTCTCTCAGATATGGTGGATACAACACTTTGAACGGCCATTTGAACTACTGAGTTCAGATATGTTGGAAAGTGGAGAGAGCTAACCGGAGTAGCAAAGAAGGATGAGGTAGTAGGAACAATGATTGCTTGACTCTTGGCAGTGGAAGTGGAGATTTCTTCCATGACTACGTCTGTGCTCACTGTTTCAGCAGTATCAGCTCTATTGGCAGTATCTATAAGATAGATTCCGTCCACGATCTCTTTTAAATATTCTGCTTCAGCAGCGGCAATGGTAGCTTCCTCTAGCTTCCATGCTTCTTCTAGTGAATGTGCTAACATATAAGCCCGCAATTCCTCCTCTCTGTTCCGGTATGCGACAATCTCAAGCCTTTGACCGTTGCGCTCTTCTGCCTCACGAATCGCAGCTAACCGAGCTTGTAACTTTGTTTCTTCGAACTTCACAAGTTCAGCTTGGCGTTTCTTGTATCCAGCAGCTGCTCGGGCTTGACGCTTAGATAGTTGAATGTGATTGTCAGACAGCCCATCCGGAGCAAATGTAGACTTCGGCAAGGAATGTGAGGAAGATGTTAGTCGATGAGCTTTAATGGCCTGGAGCCTGGCTATAACAGCCTTATCACTATACTGTTTGGAACAGGGGGATTGATCCATCCAATTATTTGCCCATAGCTCCTCGCGTCTCCAGAAGCTTAGACCTTTCCATGCCATCAGCATTTCTCTTTCTTCTAAGCAAAGCTCTCTCGAAATATAATCATATTTCTTCCATCTCCTTAGCTCTTGTTTTAGTCTATCTCCTTCAACTCCTTCTTCCAGCTCTCCAGCGAATACTTCCTTGATGTCCTTCTCCACCATCAAATCCACAAACTCCTCAATTTCTCGTCCAAAAGTTTCAAAGTTAGAATTTATCTGATCTTCTGATGATGTCTCAGTACACCACTGAGAAAATCTTCCGAACTTGAATGTCGGACCAGGAGGTCCATTGAATGGTATACAAAGTTGATCGTTGTCTGATGTGGAGATCTTCCTCAATTCTTTTGCATCATAAACATTTTTGACTTCTTCATCAGAATCGGATTCAGAGATGCAAGTAGGAGAGAAACTCTCACGGTTTCCTATTTCAGCATCGGAATCAGAGTCGTCGTGCTTAGACAAGAGCACAAAATGCAGCGGAATAATTAATTGTCACTTAGACTTATGTTTTCTTTGAAGATTATTTAAACTCAGGTATAGATTAAGGTTTCTTCAGTTATACGCTAGCAATATGCTTGCTAGGTTTAAAATCTCGTGCGTAATAAAATAGTAAAGAAACACGATGTTTATAGTGGTTCGATCCAAATAGATCTACGTCCACTCCTTAGCCGAAACGCTAAGAATTCACCAAATGCTAAGGTTTGATTCAACAAAACCTTTTTACAAATAAATCCTAAGGGAGATTTTAGGAATAATTTCCCAACAGTGGCTGATTGTCATAAGCCAAATTAATTAATGAATGTGCATAACCTTAAATATATGGATCATTCAAGTTTAATGCAACTCGTTCCATATAACGTGGTAATAAAGGGGTGAGTCAGTATTGTTTTCCTTAGTGAAAGCAAAATAGTATTTTATTAATTAATTATGTTCTGGGTTGGACATGAAAAATTAATTAATAAGAAGGGCCCACTTTATTATTTGCATTTGGTCGCTGGTCTAACTCACAAACTGATCAGAGCCCATTAGTATTAGGGTTTTACAAACCCTAATACTATATAAACCCCCCCTCTTCATCAGATCAATTAAAACAACACAATATTTAGTACGCCAGTACAGAATTGAGAGAAAAGTGAGAGAGGGTTGATGGCTAATTAGAAGGAGAAAGTGATTGATTTCTCTGGCCTTCTAATTCAACTCAGTAGCGTATCCTCACCAAATTTTCCGAGGAGCAAGGGATCAAATCTGTTGGAACACAACAACATTGATTGGATCCCACATCCATATCTACTCCATTGTCGCCACCTCCGATCCAGATATAGATATCAGAAGCTGAAGTTCAAGTACTCCGTAAAGTCATACTCTACAATTAATTTTGTAGGAGCATGATTAGGTTTGCCTGGTTTATTTAATCTAAATTTAATTTTGATATCCTAAGAACAATACTTTGCATAGTAAATTAAAGTGACAACTCATGTTGTCTATTGCAAACTCGAGATCCTAGATTAGTCTGTCGGTGTAGGCTGCAGCATAATCAGAAAGAATTGGCATGTCTTGACCACTTGATATGCTGGTACGTGCGGTTACATATTGATATGACCACAATGAGATGTGTTCTTCTGTCTTACTTTAGAAGAAACAAGATCTCGTAACTTGATTAAGTTTGAACCCTAACAAAGGTTTAGAAGTATTCACAGGTTGTATGTTACTTTGACTTGCCATTGTAGAGAGCTTGATTACGTGCTCGTATATCCACATATTAGGTGACATCAACTTGTGTATAATGTTTTGATAACTGGTGTTAGATTACCATATCTTAGTAAAAGGATGAGAACATACCCCGAGGAACTCGAAGAGGTTCGTCGAGCTGTAGTCTTGAAGGTTGATTAAGTTCAAGCATAGATGAAAATATTTGAATGGTACTACTCAAGATAATAAGATTTTAATTAATTATTGTAAGTATGTTAGAAGCTCTAATTAATTAACCAATATCTGGTAATCTGAAATATGGGGATTCATCGAGTCATGCAACCCATTCCTCATAACGTGATAATAAAGGGGTAGGTCAGTAATAATTCTCTGGTGGAATGAGTTAATATTAATTAATTAATTATGTACAAGGTTGTGGACATGTGAATTAATTAATTCACATGTCCACTTTATTATTTGTATCTAGTCTCAGATCTGGCCCAATATAATTGCATAAGGGACTCCATTAGGGTTTTAACCCTAGATGTATAAATCGTTCATTCTCTCCTCAAATTTAATAAATCACAACAACTGAAACACTAGAGGTTTAGGTAGGGTTTAGGGTTTAGCGAGAGAGAGAGAGAGAGAGAGCAGCGCCACTAGCAGTGGGAGAAGAAGAAATTCGATTATGTCTCGTGCAGTGCAATCCTGCGGAATCTTCACCAATAGCCGGATTGAAAAGCAAAGGGACACAGATCTGAAGATCTGATCTGGAGGAGCACAAGATTTTTTTCTCCATTTTTAAATTGAATCTTGAATGAAATTGCAAGATTATTTATTTTTTTTTTCCGCAGATTCAATTGATATGCGTGGTGGAATCAGATTTGGATTCAACGCGGCTCAGTTTCAGATCCTACGGAGTTAAGGTAAATCTGGATCCACTGCATTATATTCATAGGAGCATGCATAGGGTTTTCATCGAATGGTAATTATTTTGACTTCCATGAACGGTCTTGGTGAATGAATTTGTGATTCAATTCACAACAGAAATCCCTACAGTTAGTCAATCGAACATTTTCGTCGCGATAATATAAATACACGTAGAGATTTGTACCACGACATGATTTATTAGATTTACAATTTAAATGTAAAAACTCCCAATTATATAAATGAAATGAGAATTTAATTATCAACTTGATTAATCATCAAAGCGCTTATTTGTTTAATCGTGTAATCATCCGAAATAAAATTTAGCAATAATATTTTTGAAAAATTTGATAAGTGTGTTAATAAATTCGAGGGGCGTTACAATAAATCAATAATAACAATCAATAATTAACAGAGTATCATTACTTAATTTTGAATTATTTTATGTTTTTTATTATAAAATGTTTCATTTATCAATTAAGGAACTAAACATTTATATTGATGAATTCACAATTATATATATATATATATATATATATATATATATTATGTTCGGGTTGTGCAATTGGCTTCTTTGCAACTGGAACTAGTTGCTTAGCCAATCGAGGATGAGTAACTAGTTGGACATCAGTAATGAGACTCTTCTATGGAGGCCAAGTTTAAGTTGTCCTTATTGTTCTTGGGGGCAGGAAACTGGTTTCCCCTTAAACAAAATTTCTAAACTTCTTCTTACCAGTTCCAATTTTTAAATGATATGTAGTGTTAAGTAAAATATTTTCATCAATATCGAGTCTCTTATTATCAGAAGATTGTCTCGAATTGGAGATCATTTGATCCAAAGTCCTTGAGCATTTTGTGAAAAAAGAAAAATATTTTTCGTGCTCAAGGTTTTTGTCTTTCAAGACTTTGCACTCAACTTTGTCTCTTAACTCAACATTTTCATGCACAATCTTAGCCTTCGATTTTTCATGTATTTTGGATAACTTCCTCATTCACTCCTTTAACTCCTGGACTAAGCTATCTTCTACATTCTTAGAAGATGTAGATATCTCAGATGGATGACTGGGAGTTGATTTAACAAGTCTCTCAAATGCATAATTTGACTTTGGTCTTTTTGGCTGATAACTCCTTTTGACAAGCAAAGCCGCATCTTCCAGTTGTTTGGCAGATGAATGAGTTGGTCTTTTTGCCTCCTTATTGTTCACGATAGTTACGTCAGATTCATGTGCTTGTAGGGTTGTAAATAATTCTTTGATTGATATAGTGAAGAGATCATTCTCTTTCAGATTTATCACTTTGACAAACCAATTTTCCTTCGGTATTTTAGATTGTATTATTGCATTCATGTTTGCAACTGAATATTTCCTTTCTGGCACATTCAACTCATTTACTATGGTGTTGAATCTTGCTTCCATTTGTTTAATCGTTTCTCCTGGAAACATTCTAAAGGATTTAAAATTATTTACACACATCTGGAGCTTGTTGCATCTGATCTTTGCATAGCCCTGCCAAGTATTCTCATACCTCTTAGGGATTTTTGTAATGAACTAAATCATTCATTAGTTCTTCGTCGAGTATTGAGAATATGATATGTAATGCATGATATTCTAATTAGTCCATTCTTTTGCTATCGATAGTCCACTTGTTAACTAGTTTGGATCATTGTTTCATGTGAGCCTAGTGTTGTCCTTCATTATTTAAATAGACCTTTTGGTTATGACATCCCACATCTCCTGAGGAAGACTTTTGAAATGAACACTAACTCCTCTCTTCCAATAAGCATATTCTCTACCAAAAACTGAGGCAATCTAGCAACATTCATCTTGAATATAACATGCTCGCTAAACAAGGTAAGAAAAGTATCCAATCAAAGTTGATACAAAAATAGTCAGTCAGGTGGGCCAACTACTATGTCACCACTTGTTGGTCTCAAATTTATCAAAGTAATATATGTAACAAAAGACTTAAGGTGGTTAGACTCAACTGACTTGTTTGTAAGTCAGTTCGATCTTAGAAATTTAGTGGTTGTCAGGTTTCTTAAGTTAACCATTAAAAGATACACTCCAACTATCAACCTCTGGACATCATACACTCCAACTATCAGGATCTTAGTGAGAGCCTGATCAAAGAAGTCGTGCACTTAGACAGTGCAAAAGAAGTTTGGACTACTTGGCAAACTTGTGCCACGAGACTGATCAAATGCGACGCAACAAGTTACAAGTTTGCATCGACAAATATGAGTCTTCAAGATTCTACCTGGAGAAAACATTTAGGCCATGGAAGCAAGGTTCAACACAATCGTGAGTGAGTTGAATACCCTTGAGCGCAAGTACAAAATCATCACTCTTAATGGAAAAATCCTCTCGAGGATGCCCAGGGAGGACTAGTTTGTCAACGCAGCCAGTCTGAAGGAGAATGATCTATCTTAGATTCCTACCAAGAAGCTATTCCCCCAGCTCCAAGCCCACGAATGAGACATTGATATGGTGAACAACCACGAGGCCTCTAAGCCGACTAGTTCATCATGTAAGAATCTTGAGGATGTTGTTCTCTTCGTGAAAAAGGATTATCCAAGAAGGCCACATAAGCCTTATCAAATGGAGAGTCTGCCCTACCAGTTAAAAAAGCCAGCAGAATCCAACTAGGGTAGAGAAGGTAAGGCATCCACGTCATCCTGAAAGAAAGAAGAAGACTCCATTGAAGAGCTTGAAGAGAAGATGATGAGACTCTCCAAATTGTTGGAGAAAGCAAACATCCCTAAAGAACATGCTTCAAGTGGCACTCTCCAGACCACCTAAAGTTATGAATGTCCTCAAGTGGAAAAAGAAGAAAGGGAGAGTCTGAGCAAGTTTTTCAAGAGAAGAGCCTCCAAGGCCATTGCTAAGGCCATGCTAAGAAGAACGGAGGTCCCGAATTTTCCTGACCACAATGATGGAGCGATAAGCTCAGATGGCAAATTAGATGAAAAAGCATTGCTAGTGTTTATGGTAGCAATTAGAGAAGGATAAGACGAAGCAGATAGCCAGCTGGTTCTTGTCGCAACTAAAAATTAGGAAATTAACACTCTATCAATTCCTTATATTTCTCCATGTATCATAGACGACCTTAAGTCGTATTGTTTTGACTCGGAGGATGTTACCCTCAATATGATTTCAAAAGAACTGAAATCCTTTTACAAGTTGAAAAATGATTTGGTGCATTCAAACACCATGCTATGAAATAAGATTTCTGTTTTGACTAATGAGAATGCAAAACCTTAGTCACTTAGTGTGGATTTTCTCAAACTCAATGAATAAAATTCGGTTTTACTGAAAATTTTTGAAAAACTTAGTGCTGAGTGTGAAACCTTGAAGAGCAAGAATCTTCAGCTAGAAAAATGTGTTTATTGTTTCAAAAAGAGCTCAAGAGTCTTTGATAATATTTATTCTCAGATGAGAGATTCATCTAATAAAAATGGCTTAGGTTTTGATTTGAGCTATCATACGTCATCTTCTCGATCCTCTAATATAGGGAAAAAATTATCTTCATTCTTGAGGCAACCAATTATTCTCACAAGAAGACTAGTGAGGGGACTTCTAAGAAGTAGCTAGTTAATGATCATAGAACATGGTGTTGGTCTGCATCCAACCCAAAACTGGCAAATCAACCAGTTCCTGGTATGAGGAAGTCAATCCCCTCTCCAAAACTGGCCAAGTAGAAAGTTTCAGCTGCGAGGAAACTAGTTTTCACTCCCAATCTGACCAAGCAGGCTCATCACACTGCAACAAGGTCAGAGGTATCACATATATGATTGGAGATCCTACTCTTTATCTTTAGGATGAGAGTAGATTTGTATCAAATAGGGGGTACACCTATTTGAGGCCAGAGCCAAAATGCACATTCAATATCAAAGGGCTAGGATGGCTAATCAATTCAACCAAGGATATATTCCAAGGAAGCCACATATTTATACAAGATTGGAACCAGTGTTCTAAGGTTTTATTAAGAGATTAGCTCCCAAGAAGATCTCACACACTACACAACACGAAAATCTTGAATTTGTTTATTTTTTAGAAGAAAGAGAAAAATTGTAGCAAAGAAGGAGAACAAGCCCTCAACGAATAAGATTATTCGGGTCTGGATTCTAAAAAGACTTATCCAGCATGCTAATCTCAACTGAGCCATTGCTACTCAGGTACCGAAACATTGAGTTTCACTGTTATAGATACAGGATGGAGCAAGCCTGCCCCAAGAGCATAAATATTAGTAGATCTTGGACAACAGGTGCTCAGCTCACATGACCGGAGAAAGAGGCTTACTGGTCATCTTCATAATGGTCAAGTGACCATCGGTCATATTTGGTGATAATTTTAAAGAATGAGTCATTGAAAAAGAGTTTGTGGTACACAATGGAATCACCATCAAAGAAGTAGCCCTGGTCACCAATTTGAAGCATAATCTACTAAGCATTAGACAACTACGAGAGAATGGATACAAGGTATCATTCATCGAGATTGAATGCTTGATTAAGGACAACAACTCCAAAGTGAGATCTCTACATAGTAGATTGAGAAAGTGGTCTGTCTAGTCAGCACTTGTTTCATTGCAACTAGCTCCATAGAAACAAACTAGTTATGGTACAAGAGGTTGAGCCACTTGAATTTCAAGACATTAAATTATCTAGTCACACATAAGTTGGTAGAAGGTCTACCAAAAGGCAGGATAAAGAAAGAAGGCATTTGCAAGGAATTTCAAATGGGAAAGTAGACAAAGGTGTCATTCAATAATCAAACAGTTAAGCCAAGCACTGAACGTGTATTGGTGCTCGTATACATGGATCTATTCAGACCACTTTCTCTATTTTTAGTTGGTAGGAGAAAATTCATCTTTGTTGTGGTCGACAATTACTCAAGATATACATGGGTGGAAATACTAAGGACCAAGGATGAAGTGAAGATGGTTCTTCCAAAACTGGTAATGCAGATCCAAATGAGAAGAGCTTAATCGTGAAAAGGATTCAATCGGACAACGACACCAAGTCTTGCATTGGGTCACTGATGGACTTCTGCAGAGAGATTACAATTGGATATGAGAAATCAGCTCCAAGTGCTCCACAACAAAACGGGTTAGCAAAAAGGGGGAATCAAATGCTTAAGGAAGTTTTGAATATAATGTTTCCCAAGGCCAACTTGTAAGAGAGATATTGGGCTAAAGCAGTCAACACAACTTGCTACTCTAAATAATCGGAGTTCCATCAGCGTTAGATTGAACAAGACTCCATATAAAGTCTACTAATGAAGATGTTTCATCAGTTCTCCCGTCTTTATTACTAATCTGAATCACCGGAGGTATTACTATAAGAATTTATTTCTTTATTTTATAAGTTATGATAAGCATGCTAAGTCCAAGCTATTATTATTTTATTGCATTATTATTTATTGGACAATGCACTCATAGAGATGACCGTAAGCTTTTGTGTAGATTGGGACACCCGAAACCCTATTGGTAATCAGTCGGTAGCAGATTATAACTGAGTAAAAGCTCTAAGTTATTATTATTTATAGGACCAATTGTCAAAGACAATTGAAGTAGTTATTCTGAAGTAAAAACTGAAGGTTTAAATAGGACATTGTTCCTCTTCCCTATGTCAGCTTTGACTTAACTTCTGATTTATACAACAATCAAACCTAGATATCCTAAAATCTTGGCATCATTTCCAAGATTATTTTTTATCCATACGATCTACAACATGTTACTCAAAGGTGTTGGGAATATTATACCATTTTGATCATATTGTATTTTGTATTTATTTTGGTGCATCAAAACTAGGTTTATTAAGTCTCTAGCAACTTAGAAATATGCTGAAAATTGTAAAATTATTATATAAGATACTTTTGATTGAGTTGTAATAGAGATTGGAATTGTCTTCTATTGGTTGCTGGAAAAGCTAGCAAAAGATTGCTGAAGAAGCTAGCAAAGCAATGAAGATATGGGAAGCTAGCAAGTACCGAGAAATGCATGAAGATTGTTGAGGGCACTCAGTAAGTCACAAGATTGCTAAAAGAATGTAGCAGACTCTGAAGAACAATATGCTAGATCTCAATAAGGTTGCTGAGATCTCAGCAAACCCTAGCGGACTCAGTAGAGATTTCCGACAAACAAAATTCCTAGAGTCTAGGAGACATCAACAGCTAGCCATTCAAATCAAAAGTCGAACAACCTCAGAATTTTAAGAGTCTCCTAAATTAGAAGTTTGACATATCAAAAGTCAGAAGGACTCCGAGTTTACTTGAAGATCCGTTCTGACAAGGTCGGCGTGTCAGAAAAAGAAACAACGAGCAAACAGAGACTTGAACCGTCTCTGTGCATCTCAGAAAAAGGAAGGAAGAAGATTGAAAATTCACCAATTTGTCTCTAACGGACAAAAGATTCAAAGTTTTGAATCTTTGTCTATGAATAGCAGAGGATTTGCAGAAGTTAAAAAGAGATGAACGTGCGTAATGATCAAGCATACACTCTACCGAACTGAAAACTTCAAGGCTTTACAGAAGCTATTCGTGTTCCACACGAGGCTTTAGGAGTTTACTTCTAGAGCTATTTAAGAGTTCTTTTTGTCCTAGAAAGAACTCATCTGTCATCTTACTTCAGTAAGATTGACTATTACGGGCACTAGCTGCAAGAGGAATAAGTTCAAGGAGAAATTATAAAACTTCTAAATCCGACGTTCAAGGATGACTGCGAAGTGCTTTCTCACTCCAAGGATTGTCGAGAAGCTTGATAACGAAGGAACTACTTGAAGGTGCGTTGTGGCCAGACGAAGGTGCTGCCTACAGCTAGAGATCAAGCTCAATCCTTGTATCAAATCTTAGTGAATTCCAGTCAGCAGACTGAAGAGTGAACGTAGAACATTTGTCTGAACCACTATAAACCTTGTGTTCTCTTTGCTCTTACTGTTTTATTGCTTATTTCTGAAATGAAACCCAGCACCTCAAGTGCTGGAGTATAAATAGCAATCGAACAAAGAACTATTTAAGCTTAAAACATATTTTTCTAAGTTCTTGCTAAGTTAGAACCTTAACAAGATAATTGCAAGGACATTTAAACTTTCCGCTGCATTACAATTACTCTGATCAGGGACCAACAGAAGGTGTAACAGTTGTGCTAATCTATCCTACTGTTCTTCTATCTTGAACTCTTGCCGATTCTCATTTGAATCAAACCAGCTCAAATTTTACCATTATAAATTCTAGATAAGCTTATACTTCAGCACAACCTATTCTTCAGATATCATGTCTACCATTCTCTCAAATTCTCTCCATAAGCTCACTCTATTGGAAAACCAATTTCTCAAAATTTTTCATCTTCTTTTCATTGATCTAGTTATACTTACCTAACCTTATCAAAGGGAATACTTCTAAAGTTGATCCTTAGTGAAAGGATATAATCTAACGTAATCTGCAGATCCAAGTTTCTACAGCTCAACTACTAGGATTGTGCAACATGAACATGAGATGTTTCAGGCTGGACCTAACGTCCATGTCATATGGGAAACATCAGAGAAACCATAATTTGACGGCTGGGCCATCATCAATTTTTCTATCAGAGGAAATTAGAAGTATGAATTTCCTCAGAAGTGTTGAATAGGAACGTACCATTTATACCTATCACTTCCCTTCCCCCACCAGGCCGATAATTGGCTATCACTTGAGAGGTCAAGGCACTCAGACATGGTGCTCCTAAGTGACTAAGAAGCAGAAGAACCACGCTGATAAGGAGATCAAGCACTCGAAGTTTTCTCCTCGGTAGATTTTGCCAGAGATGCTTTCTTGAAGAGATTGTATCTAGAGTAGTGTTTCAAATTGTACTCGGAATACAAATTATTGTTATCAATAAAACTGATTATTTCTACTCGATGAACAATCTATATCTTTTACATATAATGACTTAATTGTTATCTCTCATAACTTCGTACTTGACTAAAAAATAGTTAACTCATTTTTCCTGCCAATTGAGACATGTTAGTTGTAAATAAGATCGCTCTGATTTGAACGTTTTACTCCTAACTAACATTCAACAAACTGGATTACCTTTCTTCAGCCATCAACTTTCAACCAAGCTTTTTCCTTAGTCTGAATCACTCATATCTACCACTTTACTCTAGGATCTGAAAGGTCATTCTAGGAGTTTATCTTTTCCTCTCAAACTACACTAAAATGCCTCAACATCAACATAAAAGATGCATGGGAAGATGAATTGTCGAAAGCCCAAAGGGAAAGCTTAAACGACAAGATGGTGCATGTATCACATTAATTATAGGGGAGTCAAAGAGGTAACTAGTCGATTCAGAAGGATTTTGAAGAGTATTAGATTATAACTTCAAAATGCATCCCTATCACTCTTTGAGATCTTATTCTCAACTTCATCTAGATTGAGAAAATGGCAAACTTGATCTCTTATACCATCTCCAACACAAAAGGATCAATCAAGATATGCAAAAATAAAGTTCTGAACTCCTCAGGACTTGCACCTCAATATCAGATTCAGGATATAAGGGCATTTCTTGACTTGAACAACAAGCTTTGACAATCATCGGTGAAAGAGTTCTGTTCAAATGAGCCAAAAATGTTCAGGCTGGAACTTATTGGAGAACTCTGCCTAAATGCCAATATAGCGAAATATTGATTGTCAATAATCTCCATAGTTAGTCGAAAAACTGTGATACTATCACCAGAAACACTGACAGAGAATTTTGAACTAAAATCAACTAGCAACAATCTCCTCACCTATTTGGAGACAGAACAAGCTCTTGAAGAATACCATTGGAGGAAATGAAAGAACCACACCACTGAAGATTTCCACCTAGATGTATCCATGGGCTCTCTTTGACCAATTCAATACACCACTCTAGATATCGTCAACAAAATACTGATGTGTCGATCTGAATACACTAGGAAATTCTAACAAAATTCTTAGAAGGAAATGATAGCCATAAATGATATAGCTCAAATAAATTAGGCATATTATATCTTCATTCGCCTACGTGACAATATTAAGAATCTTTACACAGAAGAAATTCCATATGGGATGCAAATCAGCTGGTTATTGGAGAAGCTAACCAATCATAACTAGTGGGAGTCTACTTGAAGATTACGACTTTCTACCTCCCAAATTTATCAAGATGCCTAGAAAGGAAAGACCTAGGGAAAGAGAACAGGCGCACGCGAAGAGATTAAGATCAGGATGTCTTTAAGTTAAAAAAGAATTGTACTGATGTTATCAATTTATTTTTTAATGAAATATTATTTTGGCTCTCAAAGACAAAATTTCACTATCTTATCCCAGTTTAATTGAGTAATATTTTCCTATTACCTTCACTCGCTGTGAGGGAAGATTACAATTTAGTAGCTAAAGGTTTAGGGGGGAAGTCACTTTTCGTTTATGAACTAACAAAATGTAACCCTTATTCACTTTGCTAGCACTGGTTTTGACATCACCAAAAAGGAGGAAATTTGATTGTTAGCCCCTCATTTATTATTTTGGTGTGTCGACCAATTTAAGACTCATTCAGTTAATTTGACCTAGTTAGAGTAATTTCACATTTGTAACCTTGTATAGGTTAATTTAGTTGTAACAACTTAAAAATTGCTCTATCTAGAAGACATCATTTAGAGACTGATTCAACCAGTTCTTCGGGAAGCGGACGCGTGTACAAGCTTTATACTAATTCAATGAAGAGCTACTCTGAGAACTGACAGCAGAGTTAACTAACAGAGAGTTACTCAGACAAGAAGTAAATTCACAGAAAAAATCCGAAAAACAGGATGCCAAATTCTGGAAACTGGTATGTTCGGATGAAGATTTCTACTTTTCGCCCTTAAACTTAAACGAGAAATATCTTCGTATTACCTCATTATGTTGAGGGGAAGATTTTATTTTTTGGGCAAACTGTGCTAAAGAGGTTGTTGATACTTAAAATATTTTGTAAACCCTTAGTTAGTTTCTTGATTGGTTTTGACAAATAAAAAAGGCAAAAATTGTTAAAAAAATTGTTGTAATTATCCTTTTTAAATTTGTTTTGAAATGATAGTCACTAGATGTGAGAATAGCTCAAAACTTGTAAAGTCCTGTATAGATTTATTTAGTTGTTATAGGAGCTTGTTATCTCACAAGTTTAGGTCTCGAAGCTAGCGACAACGATATTGCTGAAGAGCCTGAAAACAATCAAGTTACCAGCTGCGGAAGATCTCAATGAAAAGCTTGGAACTAGCAAGTTTCCAATAACGGAGATCAACAACCAGTTTCCTAGAGCTAATGCGATGAAACTTGTGAGATCAAACATACAAAGAGACAAAAAGAATATGCCAGCCATGAGCTTTTAAGAGTGGACTTAAAGACAGAGGAGTTTGCAAGTCTGCATTATTCAGAGACGAATGACCAAGTGTCTTAGGAATATATAAGTGTGGATTCTTAAGGTTGGGAGAAAAAGTCGTTCTAACACAAAGTAGAAAAGTATAACTACTGCCGTACTCTGTACAGTATTGCAACGCATAAAGCAAGGTGCTGTCAAAACATCCCATTGGTCGGTTTGAATTCATCTCAAACGGCTACATCTTGAATCTCTTTAGGCCCGCACCTATAAATAGAGATGAAGATGCTAAGAGAGAAGGTTAATGGAATCATTGACAAATACTAAATACAACCGAAACTACTAATTCGTACAAGAATCGATTTACACACTTAAGCTTTCAAAGCTTCCAACTCTCGTAACTCACCGTATTTCTTGTACATGAGACTCTTACATTTCTGCAAGAGTTTCTACTGGAGTTATTACTGTCTAAGTAAGAATCCGAGAAGAGTTTCTCAAATCCCTTGAGAAACGTTATTCCAACCAACCATCTTCAATGTTCTAAGAAGAACTCAGTCATCCAACCCCTCTAACTAGTGTTTGCGCAACATGTTTGCACATCAAACTGAGCGAATAAGGGAGCATACAACTAGTGGATAGAAGAGCCACCCGCATCTGTGATAGATTGTGCTACATCACCTTGTAACTGGTTCTGTTGTATTCCAATCCGTGAGATTGAAGAGTGAACGTAGAACTTTTGGCTCCAAAAAGTATAAAATATTAGTGTCTTTACTTGCTTTGCTATTTCTTACATTTGACTTTAACCCAACAACTTGTTAAGTTCTTTGTGTAAATTCTTTGAAATCAGCTAAGTAAAGAATTATTCGGTTCTAACTAGTTTTGATATTGAGAACTGACGAGGAACAGTCGGCTCTGCTCTCTGAACGAGTAAGACTCTTTCGCTGCGTGTCTACTGTTTAACCCTCTGATTTGAGACCTACTAACATTTTTTCCATGATCAACTAGTCACGTGTTCGAGTCGTGCCGATACACTCCCTCCCCATTTAAATAGTGTACTCCAATTAAAAAAACAAAATAATGTACAAGCATTATTGAATTAGAAACTAACATTTAAACTAATAAAATACAATTAACAAAGTAATAAAAGTAGATATATATAATATAATATGAAATAGGGAGTGAATCACATGTTAAAAGTTGGTTTGTGTTAAATAGAATTGAATCTACATCGTTCATCTAAAAATATCCAATGTTAAGATTGAAGCTTTTTTCAAGATTTTATGCATAATCAATTATCATGATTATAAAGCAATTAAGCACACAAATCAATTATGCTTGATTTTTCTATCTTTATGCTTAAATTTCAACCATTGATACTACTAATCAAATGATTGAGATTCATTCCGATTTAACATAAACTTTTATTTTAATATCGGATCACAACGCATATGACATATATATTATATAAATGACTGTATTTACTATGATATAATTTTACGATTTAGACATTTTAAATATCATATTATTTGTTTACAAATAAAATATTAAATTTAATATTATAATATTAATAATTAAAATTTTCACGTGTGGCCTGTGCCGTTCTAATTATTATAAAATTTTATGCTAAAATTTGTAATTAACATTTTTTTTAGAATAATGGTGTAATGACCTCTAATTTATAGCATTGCGAACACATCATGTTGAAATTTGGATCGGAATGAGGTAATCACTTACGCCAAAATACTTGTCAAAGCGAAATAATAAAAATCAACGCCAATCTATATATATATTAAAACAAAACCGGAGGACAAATATGTAAAATACCATAAAATAACTAAAATATAGTTGATATAATAACCATAAAGTAACTAACATACATATATAAATATATTGTAATAGATATTCCCAAATCTTTTAACTTTTTTAAAATTTTCAATGATATGCCTATATATATATATATATATATATTTCTATTTAGTTATTTAGAATGTATAAATTATTTAAATCTATCTATATATTAATAAAAATCTAAT
>JAPKLW010000004.1:565541-590793 GCA_026898455.1 Plectranthus barbatus
ATATATATATATATATGCATATTATTATTAATTCTTAATCGGATTTTACATTTTGCAGCTCTTAATTTGTCAGTTGAAGATATAAAAAATTTCACTTTGGTTGAAATTGAGAAAATATTGCAAAAGACTGGGAAAAGTCTCCACAATTTTAGTGAACTTCCCTATCCAGGTCCACAATATTTCTTTGAAAGTGGAAATCGACTGATAATGGATGAATTGAACTACAATCGTGAAGAATTAGCATCTGAACATATTGATTGTTTAGAAAAGCTAACAGATGAACAACGTTATGTGTACGATACAATCATGGAAAAGGTTGAATCTAATGGTGCTGCAGTATTCTTTGTGTATGGTTATGGTGGTACGGGAAAAACTTTTATTTGGAGGACTTTATCTGCTGCAATAAGATGTCAAGGTCACATAGTTCTAAATGTTGCTTCAAGTGGAATAGCATCTTTGTTATTGCCTGGTGGAAGAACAGCTCACTCGAGATTTTCCATTCCACTGACTCCTGATGAACATTCAACTTGCAACATAAAACAAGGAACTCCATTAGCTGAATTGATTGTCAATTATAAACTTATTATTTGGGATGAGGCTCCTATGATGCATAAGTATTGTTTCGAAGCTCTTGATCGAACTATGAAGGATCTAATGCGGTTTAAGAATAGCTTATCATGCAAGCAACCATTTGGAGGAAAAACAATGGTTTTTGGAGGTGATTTTAGACAAATATTGCCTGTTATACCAAAGGGAAAGAGGCAAGACATTGTCAATGCCACTATCAATTCATCATATCTATGGAAGGATGTAAGAGTTTTAAGGTTGACGAAAAATATGCGGCTCCGGAATATGAGCTCTGAAGTTGAAGCCTCTGAATTAAAAGCATTCTCAAAGTGGGTTCCGTCAATTGGAGATGGTGATTTGAGTGACGACATTGATGGAAAAGGAAATGTTAAAATACCAGATGATATTCGCCTAAACTTTTCTGAAGATCCTATAGAGGCAATTGTCAAAAGTACGTATCCTCCTACATTATCTTGCAATAATGATTTGTCATATTTGCAAGATAGAGCTATTCTAGCTCCAACAATGGATATTGTTGATTCAGTGAATCTACACATTATGGATCGTAACACCTCTGATAGTAGGGTATATTTAAGTTCAGACAGTATGTGCAAATCAGATGGATTAATGAATGTGTTGACTGATTTGCATACACCTGAATATTTAAATGGTTTGAAATGTACGGGATTGCCAAATCATGAGATGATACTCAAGGTGGGAACTCCTATTATGTTGGTGAGAAATATAGATCATTCTGTTGGGTTGTGCAATGGAACCCGTCTAATCATCTCCAGGCTTGACAATCATGTTATTGAAGCTAAGATGCTGACTGGACATAGTTCTGGTGAAATTGTCTTTATTCCTGGAATGACTCTGACACCTTCTGATATACGTCTACCATTCAAGTTCCATAGAAGACAGTTTCCCTTTATTGTTTCATATGCCATGACTATTAACAAAAGTCAAGGACAATCCTTATCACATGTTGGCATTTTATTGAAGAGACCTGTATTTACTCATGGTCAATTATATGTTGCTGTTTCCAGAGTTACGACAAGAAGTGGACTTAAGATATTAGCAAGTGATGATGATAATCTCAGTGTGTCATGTACTGCTAATGTTTATATAAGGAAGTGTTTCAGAATATATAAAAACTATTTATTTCTGTTGTTTTGTTATTTGATTTCATTTATTGAAAATTGGGGTAAAAAATTTCAATACAAAATGGTGTACATTCATAATATTAATTTAATGCAAAATTGGTCATTTACAAAGTACTTTAATCACGTCGCTCAAAGGTCAATAACATTTTAGTTTGTTGAAATATAAATTATTAAATATTTAATAAATATTTTCTTTAATTATTAATATAAATGGATAAATAATTTAAAATAAAAAAAACGAAACAGCCCCGCGCATCGGCGCGGGTGCAATACTAGTAGTTGATCATGAATCTTCCCGTCTGCCGTAGAACATTCTGGAACAACAGCAGCAAGCTTTGACGTCGGCTATTTCCCTTTCCCCTTGCCTATAAATAAACTCCTCAATTCAATTCGTAATTCATCTCAAAATTCATTCAGCTCTCGCGACTCTCATCAGATCTACTAATCTAATTTCAAATTCTTTTCCCATTCCGATCCCCGATTTGAAAATGCAGATCTTCGTGAAAACCCTCACCGGAAAGACGATCACTCTCGAGGTGGAGAGCTCCGATACCATCGACAACGTCAAGGCGAAGATCCAAGATAAGGAAGGAATTCCGCCGGATCAGCAGAGGCTGATTTTCGCTGGAAAGCAGCTCGAAGATGGCAGGACCCTTGCCGATTACAACATTCAAAAGGAATCGACGCTTCATCTCGTCCTTCGCCTACGCGGTGGGATGCAGATCTTCGTCAAAACCCTAACGGGGAAGACGATCACTCTGGAGGTCGAGAGCTCCGACACAATCGACAACGTGAAAGCGAAGATCCAAGACAAGGAAGGAATTCCGCCGGATCAGCAGCGGCTAATCTTCGCCGGGAAGCAGCTCGAGGACGGCAGAACCCTGGCAGATTACAATATCCAGAAGGAATCGACTCTCCATCTCGTTCTTCGCCTCCGTGGAGGGATGCAAATTTTTGTCAAAACCCTTACCGGGAAGACGATTACCCTTGAGGTGGAGAGCTCCGACACAATTGACAACGTGAAGGCGAAGATTCAAGACAAGGAAGGTATCCCACCGGATCAGCAGCGTCTCATCTTCGCCGGAAAGCAATTGGAGGACGGCAGGACTTTGGCCGATTACAATATCCAAAAGGAATCCACGTTGCATTTGGTTCTGAGACTTCGTGGAGGGATGCAGATCTTCGTCAAAACTCTAACCGGAAAGACGATCACGCTAGAAGTGGAGAGCTCGGATACGATCGACAACGTGAAGGCGAAAATACAGGATAAGGAAGGAATCCCACCGGACCAGCAGAGGCTAATCTTCGCTGGCAAGCAGCTAGAAGATGGCAGGACTTTGGCGGACTACAATATCCAAAAAGAGTCGACTTTGCATTTGGTGCTGAGGCTCCGCGGTGGAATGCAGATCTTCGTGAAGACTCTGACTGGAAAGACGATCACGTTGGAGGTGGAGAGCTCCGACACCATTGACAACGTGAAGGCAAAGATTCAGGACAAGGAAGGCATCCCGCCTGACCAGCAGAGGTTGATCTTTGCTGGGAAGCAGCTCGAGGATGGGCGTACTCTTGCTGATTATAACATACAGAAGGAGTCGACTCTCCACCTTGTCCTTCGCCTCCGTGGTGGTGATGATATCTAAATTCCAACCATTTGTTTCTTAAGAAACCAAACTTTGTACTGAAAATTATCTTGTGATTTCTGATATTGGCTTTATGTTTTAGTGAATTATCTTGTTTCCAAATAATCTTGACCATTTGTTTTTATTTGAGATTTTGTGTTAATGAGAATTGAGACTGTGACTAACTTGTTGATAAAATAGCTCCCTACTACACACAATTGCCTTGATCTCAGTTGAAAGCAGAAGAGTCCCGTCCCAACTAAACAAGGCGGTGAGTATTCAAACTACTGATTTTCTGTCAAATGAGAAATCTGCGACGTTTATCTCATGGTGGAAGTTGTTGGTCCCATAGGTCATGGGCTGTGTTCGTTCTTGATGCTCCATCTCTTTTTCAACCAATTCATGAGCACGTTGCGACCATGAGATATCATCCTGCTCTGCTTGCCATTTTTCAATTCTGTGATGGGGGGTTGCTGGAGAAACAGGGCCACTGTCAAGCTCGTTATTGTAATTTCGGAGCAGATGAACAGGTGAGGAGCTGTGGACTGGAGTAGTTGGCCAACTGGTTGCTGAAGCCGATTGATGGTTCTTCTTTATCTGCTTCCTCGCATTTTGATGCCAGGAATGTAGTGCTTTAACTACTCTTTCGTTGAAGATGGTTGGCTTCATATTGGAACCCATCTGCATGTATGTTATCATCACATGTCAGCAGAGACTCGTACAGAAGCAAAGCACACTCCCTCCCTGTTTGAAACTGATGGAAAACTGACCTGTGTGACTAATGCATAGAGTGGGAGAGTAACATAGCTGCACAGTATTTGTACCAGCGCCCTTTTGCAAGTGAAATTATGGGCAGTGTTAGCAGAAACTAGCTAGCTACAAAGATGAAAAGATTGTCTTCTTGTCAGGAATTACTCACCCCGTGGATATTTTGATGATAATATCTACTGTTTTCTCATGGAAGCAGGATCTCATCCCAAATTCGTACTGCAGTTGATGATTGAAAGCACCGTTGTTGGAGAGGAACATACGTATTTTTTATGAATATAATCACTGGAATAGGTGGATACTTACCCATGCCCAAGCAAAGAATGCTAGCTGGAATGCATTCTAAAAGAGAGAGAATGAGGGATGATATATCAGTTAAACTTGTAACTCAAATATGGTGAAATTGAGATTATTAGAAATAATTTATGAGATACCTGAAAAAGAACAAAATGAACGAGGTAAAGGAGGATGCGCGGGCGGTTGAACCAGAAGAGTTCATCCCCTGGTTGAACCAGTGGAGTCCCTTTGACAACCTCCCCTCTTTCTTGAATCCTTAATCCCATTTTAGTGATGATAAACTGTAGTTTTGCTCCAATCAGCAAAATTATCTGGAGAGACAGATTGATCAGGTTTTGTTTTGATCCAGTGGGAAAAAGGTTGTTGATGTACAGGAGATATAGAATGTCTTACAACGATTGGTATAAATGGTAGCCATAGATAGGCATGCCAGCCTGAATATATCATGCAACATATTAGGAATTTCTTGTGATGATGAATTGAGGAAGCATGCTGCTCTAACTAACAAGTTTCATTCTTTAGTTTCAAAATTTACAACCGTTTTTAGTTTTCTTACCGTGGGTGTTGAACAGCAGGAACAGAACTGCAAAGAACCAGATGGGAGGGCTGCAGAAGTTAAGGTAAGATGTTAGTTGTTGAATGGTGTGTTTCTGAGATCTCTAACTTCATAAATAACATGTTTTGAGTTGTAAACAACTTCTGGTAACTGTGAAGATGTAATGATACCTGATACCTACGACGACTTTGAAATCTTCTTCAAGTGACCTCTTAATGTACTGATGGAAATTGAATTTTGTCCGGCTCCCTGGTGCCAGATGTGCCTGTTTGTTTCGAAAAAGAAACATTTGTTGAGAGCTTGATTGCATCTAGCAATGGAATGAATGTCTGCAGACTTACATTAATGAATCCATGGCGCAGAGTCATGTAGTCCACCTTCGCCACTGACCGGACAAACTGTCTGAAAAAGCATGCCTAACACAAGAACTGAATGTAAGTTTCCTGCAACTTCACTATTTCATAAACGTTTGTTTCTGTTGCAAAACTAGTTTTTATTGATGTTCCAGTAACTTGAGCTGCTATTGCTAAGGTAAGAATTGAAAATGAGTTTGGATTGTAGAGTTAAGAACAAAAATCTGGACTCACCACCCAAAGAAGGACGGTAGAACGACTCCAGAAGCTCAAATGCCTTCGACCAAAAGAGGTATCTCTTGCAAATCTAAACCTCTCCGGATCTGCAAAGCTAGTTTCCTAGTTAATATACGTACAATATGTTTCTTTGCCACTGGTTGCACTGAAAATAGAAATAGATTTCTTCGATAAACAAGAATTGCATACCATGTGAATACTGATATTCTAGGGTATTTGTCTCTGTTTCCCATGCCTTCCATTTCCTCATCTATGTCAATCAAATTGAAATAAACATGTAGAAACTAGATAAGGGTTGTATATTAACACAAGAAAACTGAATATCTGATATGAAGCAAAATTGTGAGATTAACTCGGAGAAGGGACGGGAACGGGCGTGAGCCTACTGTACGTGGGCTGTGGCGTCGATTTAATTTTAATTATGTTTGAGTTTAAGTATTTATTTCCTAGTTTATTTATTTGAGTTTTAGATTTAGATTTTCTAGATTATTTAGTTTAGATTTGAAGTTATCCAAATTATAATTGGATTTATATCCTAATTATAATTAGATTAGTTTAGATTTGATTTATATTTGGTTTTAGGTCTATTTAAGTTTAAGTTTTTATTATTTTCATTAAGCAATAAAATTATTATTTTGGGAGCGTTTATTCGCTAGGGCACGTCTCGTACGTGATTAGGGTTCTGCTTCTATCAATATCTACCTTAGCTCTGCCGAAAGCCAAAGTGATCAGACTGCAAAGAACATGGAAAATAGCCAACACAAAAATGAATATATGCAATTGGTGGATGCCGTCAGTGGAAACAAATGGAACTTTCCCCTGCAAAAAAAAAAAAAAAAAAAAAAAACCCAAAGTGGATTTCCATGTTACTTTTAGAGAACTGTTATAAGCTGAAATTTACGAAGTATGACATAGGGATATAAATATTCATAATATATTCTACTTGAAGAATTTCAGTTTCCTTATTTGTTGCATATTGAAATAATATTGTGTAGTAATCCATTAAAGCAAAGCAATTATAGACTTGCATTTTTTGCGCATTTGTCATATCCTGCAGCAGCAAGAACGCGTCTCTGAGTCCCACCAAGATCAGAATTAGCAAACAGCAGCCTTCTTTGGTGATTATTATCAACCTCCCTTTCCACTCCATACTTGTTCTTTTCTTGCTTTTTGTCGCACGGATGCCAAGAATTTGCAATGGCTTCTGATACACAGATTCGCGCAATCTGACTTTGTCCGACTGTTAGCAGCAGTGATATGAATCCTAGTAGCATGAGCTCTGAGAAAGAAAAACTGAGTGAGCAGGGAAAAAAAGATTTCAACAGCTGGATGGATGCAACCAACAACTTATAATTTTTGTGAGTCATACCCGACCTGATTTAATCTTCTCAAGTGCTTCATATAGAGCTTTCTTGTTTCTCCTTTTCAGCAGCTACAGAGTAAAAACACAAGTATTACTACAACATAGCTCTTGAGATTTAGTTCATGCAAGAAACAAAACTCTTACCTTCCCTATTAAGTGAATAATGTGCTCTATCCCAATAGAAATTGCTACCAACACAAAGCAGACTGCTGCAACTGCCCATGTAGGTGTCTCTTCCAACGACCGACCGCCCTTAGCTGCCATCCCTCGTCTTCTTGAGAAGGAAGAGGACTATAGCAACCTGAAAAATGACACTCTTTGCCATATTCATAATAACTTGTTACGTAATTTATAGAATTTTGTCGGAGAAGGAGAGATCTCTAGTGAGGAAAGTGTTAGGAAACAGACTTGTGGATAACAGAAAACCTGCTAAAACCGTAAGGTTGACTTGTATGTGATAATTCTTGGTGGAGACGAGTTCAAGAAGTTGTAGGCTAACGGGGAAAAGGTGGAAGACGAGCGTAGTATTTGGAGTATAGTTAGTGCCAAGATTTTCTAAGTCATTTGTGGAAGATATGTGGTCTCTATTCTTGAACTCGCATTCTATTGGTTGATGGACCGACTTGAGGAATTATTTTCCCTTCATCCCATTTGCTGTTTCAACTTAATCATTTTTTATATTTTGAGGTCCAAATCATGTTCATGCATGTGGTTATTCTGAATCATGGTAAAGAAGTAGACAATGCTTTTATTTAGTAATGAGTAGTGAAGGGCTCCGACCGAAGTAAACGCAATGGGTTAGAGAATTGTGATTTTTATTATTTATTTATTTTTTGTCGAATTTAAAAATGCATGATTATCAGAAAAATACAGTTTGTTGCCGGCGAAGTTGGAGTTTTCCCAAAGAAATTGCTTATGCAGCGTTTGTTGTTTGTTTTCTCTCGACGTTAAATGCTAAGTTTAGCATTTAAAACTGCATCGTTATCATGAAATTCTCTACCTTGCATTTATGGGCATTTGCATGATCTTGATATATAGAATAGAGCATATTTCTCCTATAAAAAGAATAAATTTTATTATTGAATTTAATTTAATCAATGGTTAATATGCAAATCAAACGATATTCAAGATGCAATCAAGTAATAAAATTGTCAAATACGTAATAACTAAAATATAATTAATCAATATTATAATCAAGTAAAGATTAAAATACAATTAAATTATGTGGTAAACATTATTAAGCAACATGATAATACTTCCCCAAATAATAAACAATAAAAAAAAATGCAGGCATCTTTAGTTTTAGACATGCATTTGTATTTATGTTTATGATAAAATATCAATTCTGCATTAAAATGTTGCATTTTTTTGTACTAGATAATACATTTTTCAGCTTTCGACAGATGTATTTTATTATTATTATGTTATTATTTTGGAAAGAACATAAATAGAGAGATCTGATCATACGAGAATTGTTCTTTACATGATAAATGAGAATAAATAATGAAGTAAATTTAAAAAAAAATGAACAAAGCCTAAAATAAAAGTGAACAGTATTTAAGAAAAACTGAAGGTGTAAAATAAATTGAAGGAGATCAAATAAAAAAAATTGAAGATAAAATGAAATTAATTATTTTGAGGTTACAATGAAATATTTCTTGAATGAATTTAAAATAAAGTATACTGAGGTTAAAATGCAGTATTCTCATATATATATATATATATATATATAAGAGGGATCATGTAAAAAAAATCCCCATATGAGAAAAAAGAATGAATCATGTCCATCAGATCTAAAAAAATCAATGGTTGATATTGAATCAAGCAACAACTAAAATGCAATCAAGCAACAAAATAATCAAGCAACAACTAAAGCACAATCAAGCAACATTGCAATCAAGCAACGACCTGAATACAATCAAGCAATGCCGTGAATGCAATCAAACATCTTTCTCACTTTCTCACGTTAAGAGTTTTCTCACTGGATCCGCTCCCTACATATATAGTGATTATGTGTTAAAGTCCTCCCAAGTGTTAAAATAAGAATAAATTTGGACCATTAAAAATCAAAATCAACGCATGTCATCAATTTAAATTCGTCCTGATTTCGGTGCATTATTTGTGTTACCATCTAGCATTCAAGGGCAAAAATGAAAAAATTATATATTCAAGAATTTCATTTCTTGCAATTCATAAATCATAATATACATACATTCGATGTAAAAAATGTAATATTTTGGGCACAAAAATGCAGCATATAATCAGTGCAAAAAAATGCACTCGATATGAATGCAAAATATATATGCTTTATAATAAAAGTACATCTTGTTCAATAAAAGTTCATCTTGTTCAAAAAAATGTATACTGCAAAATGTATATGCTTTATGTAGCAAAAAAAATGCTACATAATTGGCGCATTTTTTATCCTGAACGTAAATATAATGAATAATATATATCAGCTGAATGTAAAATCAAGATTTTCGTCCAAATCTTATAAATTCAACATATGCAATATAGACATCATATGAATCGTCATAAAAATACTTTTAATTTGATATATGATTCGTAAAAAATAGATTTGAATCGAGAAAGATATAATCATTTAATTATATTGGATGGAGAGGGAAAATGAGAAGAGAAAATTTTTAGATTTAAGGAAATATAAAAACTGTTACTCAAATTCAAAGGTTAAATTACTAAAATACCATGAGAAAAACTCCCTTGTGAGAAAAAAAAAAAAGAATCATGTTCATTAGATCTTAATAAATTAATGGTTGATATATAATCAAGCAACAACTAAAATACAATCAAATAATATTGCTTGATTATATTTTAGTTGTTACTTAATTATATATCAATCATTAATTTATTTAGATCTAATGGATAAAATTCATTCATTTTTTTTCATTGGAAAATTTATTTTCATATAATTCCATATATATATATATATATATATATATATTGTTTGAATGTGACGGGCAAACAATTCCAATTTGCAAAACACCAAATGTCGTTGCCTAGTCTAGATCCTACAATATTATATCCTTACCAGTCATAAATTGTTTGTGGAACACGAACTGGATCAACGATAGTTCTGCCAATAGTTGAATAATAATTAGTTGGAATGACCAACACTTGATGTTCAATTACATAAATGTCTATGTATACGAAGATTATATATATGTATGTATACTGAAAATTGTTCAGTTATTTATTACATGTTGTACAGATATAGATGGATTAATAAATAAAATTAAGAAACTAATAAATACCATAAAAATAAAATCATTGAAGAATTATTAAAGGAGTGTTGTAGTGAGAATGAGTCTTAGAATGAGAAATGATAAAAAAATCTCGATTGTTGATTTTGCAAGACCAAAGAATCATGTTACATAATAGTTCATCCAAAAAACGTGATATTTTAGAGTCAATATCTTGTATTAAATGATAACATAATAATTATATATAATAATGATAATTTTGAAATCTGTATTTTAACTATGATTTTATTTATTTTAGGTGTAGTATCATGCATTAACATTACATTGCGAAATAAAATGCTTAATCTTTCGACTTACAATATTTTATATTCAAAATTGTGCATTTTATCTTAGCAAACATGCATTAAGTGTCCTTACAAAAAAAATTACTCTCTCTAATAAGTGAAGATTTTGTATGCCAAAATTTGAATATACATATCTAATCTGATATGAGAAATATTGTTATAAATAACAAAGATTGTCGAATTTTCAAAATTCAAATATATCTATCCATAATTTATTTGAATATTCTTACAATATCTACTCAATCGAATCCAAGTTCATGTTAAAAGTAAACGTTTAAATTTTGAATTTTGTTCTGATTCGTATCGATCATTCATACATCAAAATAATCAACGCGATAATTCAATATTAGTATATTACATAAAACAAAATATATGTTATTGTCTTTTATCTAAAAATAAGTTCAATATATTTTTTTTTATTAAATATGCATTCTAATATCATTGTATTGCATAAAATAAAATATTACAATCTTACCTTATTTTGTTTTTAAATGTGTTCATTGTATCTCTATGAAATGTCTTTTCTGAAAGAATATAATGTATTTTATACATCATATAGTGCATTTTAAGTAAGATTTTATACATTCTAAATACATTTTCATGCATTTTACGAATAAGTGTGCTGTTACGAGATTTATATATAGAATCTCTAAGTTTTGTTTTCGTTAAGGTTTTCGTCCTCTAAATTTATGCAATAAGGATTCTGTTTGAAAGATAATTAAATTATTCTTTAATTTGATATATAATACATGAAAAATAATTTAAATTGAGTGAATTATGATAATTTAATGTTTTTGGAATTTGAATTAGATAATAGAGAACATATTACATTTTACAAAATTACCCTTAAAATTGAATAATGCACAATTTACTAAAAAAAAATAAACATGAGAATTTTTAAATCTTGAGCATTTATCTGCAAAAATAGAGGATATATATATGTTGGTCCCGATTAATTTAGAGTAAAAAAAAATATGCACAACGGAAATTGAAATTGATTGTTTGGTATACTTGCACATATCCAAGCTGATGGTGATGTGTCCGCTTGATTTGTCAAATCTTTGTTCAGGTACTTAAGATCAAGTATTCTTAATGTCACTATTCGAAGTATAACACAACACTTAAGTGTTGAGTCTTTTTTGAAAAGGAAGTAAACTGGAAGTATGAAAGAAAACAATAAATGAAAAACAACATATAGCGGTTCGGATCCAAAATATCCTACATCCACTCTACAGACTCAAGTTTGGTAATGCACTAATCTTAGAACTTTACAGGTGCTCCTACGATCTATTGCTTGTCAGTGAATGCCTCGTCCACCGATCCACAAGTGCACTCGCCTTGTCCTTGTTGGTTCTATGCTTCGCAGCTCCTTAGAGTGTGGGCACACCACTCAGCCTTCTTGTAGCCGGAATAGGGGGTTTATAATTCTCCCTTGAATTGTCTCCTTGGCGGCAGATTGCCCGTAAGAGTCAAAGTACAAGACGTACTTGACTGTTGTAGTCTTTCTTGGAGAGAAAGACTACAAAGAAATAACTCAAGAACACTAAGGTTCTGAGTCTCGTGTTCACTAAGGTGACACACGAAAAGCTTGAAAAGCCTCGAAAGTGAGTAGTAAGCTTGTTAGCTTCTAGTTTGCAACAATTCTGCTTTGATAATGGTGTTCGTTTTAGGTAGCATTCTTGTTGAAATCTTCGGTATTTATAGCCTTGAGCTAGAAGGTTTGAAATAAATGTTCGATAGAGACAAATTGGAAGATTTCCAATCGGATGTCTCAGTTGGCTACTGCTCTAGGCAAGTAGGTGGTGCTTTTCCAGATGCTTGGCGCCTACTCCGCCTTTTTTTTTTTCTGACAGTGATAGCGATGGTTCATCTTTGTGTCAAAACGACAGTATTCATCAGTTTGAGGAATCTCGGACTTGTTGTCCTAAGTAACGAAACTTGGTATTTCGTGCTTGCAGACTTTAAGGAATCTTGAATCCTTAAAGTCTGGACTCTTCAGTACGTTCCTTAAATGATCCTCTTTGTCTCTCTGCACTGGCACCTGGACTTGTAAATCCATGCTGGTATCGTCATACTTGCAACTCCATGCTAGTGATATCATGCATCCATGTATGCTTGGTCCCGCTGCTGGCAAATTTATTATACTGAGTAAACCATATTGGTTGCACCTGTACTTGATAAATCCGTACTTGTTAACTAGACTCATATTCTTCCAGACTTACAAGTTGGGCTCGAACCTTTGTCTGTTATGTCTATTGTGCATTCCATACTATTTAGTCGGTCTGGTCTTCAGATTAGTTCCAGCTTACAACTCGATAATTGATCCTATACAGGACTTTACATGTTTCGACTATGCTGAAACTATCTAGAGACAATACTAAATATGAATCTAGTATACTTTGACCCACTAAAACATAATAAGGAAATAAGGAAATTACTAACAAATTTCCTAACAATTTCCCCCTTTTTGGTGTGGTCAAAGCCATCTTTAACCTAAACTGATAAAGAGCGAAAGACTTTCAGAGTTTTTACAAGTATGAAACTATAAGACTAAACTCAGTGAAAGTTCCCCCTCAAACTCAACCTACTCTACTTATGATCTTCCCCCTTAAATATTTGGGAGAGATATTGCTCGATTAAAATATTTCAAATAAGTTCAGAGCAATTATACAATCTTAAGTATAAAAGAAAGCAGAGAAACTTGCTGATTACACTAGATTGTGTAAGTTCAGCTATGAAGAATAAAGACCATTGTTGGACAAAAAGATATTGTCATCAACAAGTCAGCTTATCCAATACATGATTTTGATTACAAGTACATAGATAAACTAACTCAAGAACCTATTACAGAGCTATTACAAGTCTATACTGGGCTAATGCTGGTCTTGACTTCCAATTGACTGCTGCTGGCACTGTTATCCGAGTACCGTACTACATCAAAGGAAGTGAGTTTGATATGTTGACCATCTCTCCAACTCCTTCGATGTTGTCTTTCAGCAGTTCTTCTGAGAAGGGGTGTGGACATCTTCTCCATTTTCACATTCCTCCTTCCCGGGCTTCTCTTCCTCATTCATTTGCATGTCCTGATTGATAGTTTGTGGACGTCACGCAGATGACGAGCTCTATGTAAGTGGTCATGCCTACATTGGCAGGTCACTTTGAGCAGCGAACAATTCGCCTCGAAGATTTGTAGAATGAGGCGACAACGGTAGAAGAAATTTTTTGCTCCTTCTATTGTCCCTTCAAATTGCTCTTACTCTAATCTTCTGATCTCTTCTCCTCCTTTCATACTTCTACCCCCTCTTTGACTACACCCAAAAAGGTGGTGATTTTGGAGGTATCGGGTGGCTTCACTCTTTTCTTCATCAAGAAAAAATAGTGAAAGATAGGGAATAGATTTTGAAGTATAAGCTTAATAGAAGGTAAGGGTCTTAAAAAAGAATATTTCTCCTAAGGAAACATGCAACCCCTATTTATAGTCAAAAGAGAATCAGTAGTATCGGGAATTGACAGTTGAGATCGTGCGATGGGGAGTGAGATCGATTCTTAGGAATTCGGGGATGGTTGGACTGCCCCATACCTATGACTACGGTCTTGGGTTTTGATGTGGCCTTCCTTCTCGAGTCTTGAATATGCTGATTTGGCAGGCTGCTATTGTTCTACAGACTTCAATAGAAGATTTGAGTGTCTGTTCACGATCTTTTCACATTAACTACCGCATTTAATGTGGCGTGTAACATATGCAATACTGGAGTTCAAACATCCCGCCCAAAATATGGTCATCAGCCTGGTTAACAAGTATAAAAGTCTTCAGAGTCAGTACAGGTGCATAAGCATTGACCAAAAAATGTAAACACGGATCTCTGTCAGCTTAGTCTTCAATCTTCAATTCTGAAAGTGAGAGTTTGGACTCAACTTTAATCTGCATGTCCATCTTCAATAGCCTTGAAAGAGTGAGAGCTTGGACTCAATCTTAGTCCGCTACACATCGTCTTCAACCACTTGTTAATATAAAAAAATTTGATATATCCTTCGAAAATGGTTATTTAAAAGGCATACTGAGAGCTTGGACTCAGTATCAACCTCTGATGTGATAAAAACTAAGAGCTTGAACTTAGTTTTATTCTGCACCCTTCAGAAATCAAAGAAGATGAATGAGAGCTTGCTTGGACTCATTCTTCTGCTTCTTCAAATTCATCAAACTTCATGAGACCGAGTTTGGTACAGAGCACCTTAAAGTGAGCTTTTGGAAGCGGTTTGGTGAAGATGTCGGCAAGTTGATCGTCAGTACGAATGTACTCCACACTTATTCTCAAATGTACTTCTTGGCCATTGCATTCGGATCCTCATTATCGGAGTCCTCTTGGCGGAGTCTTTCCTCTTTCCCGCTCTCTTTCTCTCATTTGAGCCTCGAGCCGGTCTACCTCCCTTTCAGCCATGAGTTGCTTGATGATGTCCTTAATGTGGTTTACTTCTTGGACTAGAAGCATGGCACTCCCTTGAGTTATTTGTGTATCTGGCTCCTCCAAGGGTGGCATGTCTGAGAAGTCGTCTTCGGTTCTATGAGGTGGTGGATCCATGTTGGTGTTTGTGCCTTGTTTTTCCTTGATTTTCCTCCTTCGGACTGTGGCTTCCAATTCAGGGTCGAAGACTTCGAGTGGTTTGCCCTGAGCTCGCGTGTTCATCCAACCTGAGAAAAGAATTACACAAAATTAGCCTCTGTGTCGATCGATAGGGGGACCTGTCGATCGACACACATGTCTGTTGTAGCTGTGTCGATTGACATGGGCTGTGTCGATCGAAGCAGACACAAAAACCCTGAAAAACACATGCACATTGATACACAAAAATATGAAATAAATGAAGCAAAAACTAAAATAAACATGAAAATAAACAAAAACACAATTAAATATACAACCTCAATCTATCAGAACTAAGAACAAACTAATATCTGGATAGATCTGACAGTCCCCGACAACGGTGCCAATTAGATAGCTGCAGATTGCAGCTAGCAAATAATATTTTTACACCCTAAGGTGGTCAACCCCATAGGGACTGTGTAACGAAATATCCGATTACTAGCTATAGTTTTTTAGAACATAGAAGTTTGAGGATTTTAGAAAAGGGATTTGATTTTTTGGAATTTAAAGATAACAATGCAAGAAAATAAACGATTTTTTTTAAAACAATAAAGGAAAACACAGATCCTAGGGCAGATATTCTAATCATCAGCAGACAATATTTATCAACTCAGCAATGGGGAAGGGTTAGATTTTGGTGGATTAAATTCCTTGGTTCGGCAATTAAATCCAAGATTACTAAATAGTGACTTTCTCCTCTCGGTCTCAAGAACACAAATTTAGTCAATCTAAATATATATCTAATTGATTCCTACACAAGATTCTTATTTTTGGGACAAAAAACAAGTATATTTAATTCCCTCTTCCTATTTACAATCTTCACCTCTCGATCTTTCGATTGATAACTATAAACCTAGACTCTAATTCATCTCTCGATCCTTCTTTAAATCTAGATTCATTAAATTAATCTCAGGAAATTAAACCATGCTAATGAGTTGATTTTAATTAACATGCACCAGAAAAAAGAATATACAAAGTCCTACAACCTGTTAGGGTTTCTAGCCACAAACCATGACTGATAATAAAGAAAACATATTATAGAATACCTTAAAATTGAAGAGGAGTCTTCATAGTCTTGTAAAAACTCCAATGCTAAAATATTCTAAGTGTAAAAACTAGGTTAATTTCGTGCATAATGAGTAGAGTATTTATAGAGGAGCCAAAATATCTAATCTATGTATTGAGCTAAAATATCAAAAATAACAAAAATAGGCCAAAGTTCCTTCCCGGGCATCTGTGTCGATCGACATGCACCATGTCGATCAACACACATGTCAGTCAAAATATGGGTTTCTCCTTCACGATCTCCTCTTCCATCCTCCGTGTCGATCGACAGGGAGCCTATCGATCGACATGTCTGCATGCATGTCGAGTCCTTCTTCTTCTACCTTGCCTTTCGATCGACATCCGACCTCTGTGTCGATCGACATGCACCACGTCGACCGACAAGAAGGTCCTGCTTCAGGATTTTGGCTCATCACGTCGATCGACAACGAGGTACTACTTCCTGATTTTGGCTCGTCTTCCAACTTTGGTTGACTTCTCATGCGTTAATCGAAGCGGCAACTCTGAGTAACTCGGCTCTTTCACCATTTCACCTCCTTTTAGCTCTAAATACCTGCAAAACTCACCACCAAGGGCATAACATCCTCTAAAACAGTCTCATGCACAGAAATAAGTAAAAACCTAACCTAATTGCACTGAAATAATGGAGAAAAACATGGATAAGTGAGTACAAATATGAGCTTATCATTCCATGCCTCAAATAAGGATTCATCCATCTTCTGGTGGAACTGCAGGATCTCCATCTTTTTCTGAATGATCAATGATGCTGGGAAGAATGCTGTGAGGAACTCTGCTCTGAGATCGGCCCAAGTAGGGATGCTGCTGCAGTCCAGGGCTATAAACCACGTCCGAGCCTCATCCCTAAGTGAGAAGGGGAACATTTGCAGACGGATCACATCCTGGGTCACTCCGTTATGCTTAATGGTATCACATACCTCCACGAACATTCTGAGGTGGGTGTACGGGTCCTCCACTGCTCAGCCACCAAACTAGTTCTACTGAACCATCTGAATCAAACCGGTCTTGAGTTCAAAGTTATTGGCGGTGATGCCAATAACAAATCCCTCATTCTCGAGCTGTGGTCTGTACTTCTTGGCCATCGCATTCGGATCCTCATCATCGGAGTCCTCTTGGCAGCGCCTTTCCCTCTCTCTTTCTCTTTCTCTTCTTTCAGCCTCGCGCCTTTCTGCTTCCCTCTCTGCCATGAGCTGCTTGATGATGTCCTTCATCTGATTGATTTCCATGACAAGTGAGATGACACTTTCTTGAGTTATTTGTGTGATTGGCTCCTCCAATGGTGGCATGTCTGAGAAGTCCTCATTGTCTGAATTGTGCGGTGGATCCATTGTTGTACCTTGTTTCACTTTGCTCTTCCTTCTCTGGACTGTGGCCTCGATTTCTGGATCGAAATTCTCGAGTGGTTTGCCCCGAGCCCTGGTGTTCATAAACCTAAAAACAAAAACAAAATCAAACAAATTAGCAGCGGTGTTGTTGGTCCCGGATATCAGGGTATACTTTGGCAGCGGAAAATACGTAAGTTCGTTTCTTGCACTCTGCTGGTTACACAACTGACTGGGACCTTGTCAGCTGGTAAGTCAACTGGCAACTGAGTATTCAGCTGACTGGCAACTGGCTGGTCAGCTGATGACTCAGGACTTAGAAACTTTTAGAGTCGAGTTTGCACAGTTATAAACTGGTTTCAGTTATACTCCAGCACTTGGGTGCTGGGTTTTAAATCAGTAAGTAAATGCTGAAAGCAGTAAATAACAAGGATATTTTATAGTGGTTCGATCAACTGATCTACGTCCACTCTCCAGTCGAAGCACTGGAAATTCACTAAAGAGAGTAATCCGGTACAAGATTTCCTACGATCTATTTCCAGCTGGTAGATGCCTCGTCTACCAGTCCACTGGATCAACCGCTCCCGGTCCTTGTCCTTCTTCAACTCTCGTCAGATGGATGGAGTGCGAGCACGTCACTTCAACCTCCTCCTCCGACTGATTGGGTGTTGAGTTCTCCCAAGAACTTGACTCTTGCTGGCGGCAAAACTGCCCGTAATAACTCTGGAGCTGGCTGGCTCAAGAGCTGCTATGTTCTTCCTCGGAATGAGAAAGAACACCAAATGAGATCAATAACTCACAAGCTAGAAGCTTGGAGTCTCGTGTTCAAATGATTGACACACGGAGTAGCTTTAAGAAAAGCCTCGAAAGATTGCTTATACGCTGATATGAATGCGTTTGAGCTTTCGGTAGGTCAAGAGTGGCTAAGATTGGGCAAGAGTATTGAATGCTGTTGGATCTCACGTATTTATAGACGTGAGATTCAGATTCAAATACTAGCCGTTTGGACACATCCGGAAAAGTCTCTGTCCTCGCATGTCCTTCTGCAGGCGGCAGGTAGGAATTTCCGGAAAGCGCCATACCTTTGATCGCTTTATCTGACACAGATCTCTTTGTGTCAGAACGACTCTATTCGTCAGTACGAGGAATCGGAACTGGTGTCTTGAACTGATAGACTTTAAGGTATCCTCCTTAAAGTCATACTCTGTCAGTTAATTCCTCGACGAATCTTCTTTTTGTCTCTAAGACTCTGGGAGAGCGAATCTTGAATTCTGCTGATAACCTCCGACTGGTAGATCATACTGGTGATCTTGTGCTGGCAGTCTCTGCTGGTGACTTTCCTTAGCACAATCAAGGTCTACCAATTTGTCTGATGTTATCTCTTGGAATCTCCCGTGACTGGTGGCTTCACCGCTGGTGAATAGTGTCAGCCAGAACACATATTCTGCTGGTAAGATCTCTCAGCCTCCTGCTGGTGAAATCTTCCCAACTGGTGAACAGTAACCAGTCAATAGCTCTACTCCATGCTGATGAACAGTGTCAGCATGAGTCTTCGTCAGCCGCTTGCTGGTGAGACTTCTCTCAACTGGTAAGCACATCTCATGCTGGTGAACAGTAGCCAGCATGAGTCTTGATCAGCTGCGACTTACAACTCAAAATACCTAAACAGGACTTTACATTTGAGACTAGAGCTATTCTAGAGACAAACTGACGCTGGTTGGACTTAGGATTTGATCCACCAAAACACTTAATCACCAAATCTAAGATCTAAGCTATCAGCTGGAGAAGGGAAACTTAGCCAGATTTCCCAACAGGTGTCGATCGACACAAAAAATATTGCTGTGTCGATCAACAGGCGTACTGTCGATCAAAACAGAGCACAAAAACAGACACGCACGAAAATCCTAAACTACAAAACTGGAACATAAAACTTCAAATCAAACAAAATTCAAACACAAAAACTAAACTAGAAACAAAAATAAAATAGAAATAAAATTTAAATTGCAGCCTCAATCCATCAGAACTAAAAACAAACTAAATCTGGATAGATCTGACAATCCCCGACAATAGCGCCAATTTGATAGCTGCAGAATCAGTGAGCAAATATTATTGTTACACCCTAAGGTGGTCGATCCCACATGGACTGTGCAACGAGATATCTAGAGTACTAGCTATAGTTCTTAGAACATAGAAGTTGGAGGAACTTAAAAACTGGATTTGGTTTTGGAATTTAAAGATAACAATGCCTGAAAGTAAAGGTTTTGAAAATAAATAATTAAAGATACAGGTCCTAGGGCAGATACTCTAATCATCAACATGCAAATTCATCAACTCAGCAATGGGGATAAAATAAATTTTGATGGATTAAATTCCTTGGTCAGACAATTAAACCCTAGATTGTTAAGCAGTGACTTTCTCCTCTCGGTCTCAAGAACACAAATTAAGTCAATCCCAATATTTATCTAATTAATTCTTACACAAGATTCTTCTTTTTGAGACAGAAAACAAGTATGTTTAATTCCCTCTTCCTATTAACAATCTTCACCTCTCGGTCTTTCGATTGATAACTATAAACCTAAACTCAAATTCATCTCTCGATTCTTCTTTAAATCTTGATTCATTAAATTAATCTCAGGAAATTAAACCATGCTATTGGGTTGATTTTAATTAAACATGCATCATAAAAGAATATACAAAGTGATGTAACATATAGTGTTAAGTACCAAAATAAGAGAAGACATGCAATTGAGTAAAAAATATAAAAGTTTTTCTTTAGCTGCTTGATTGATAAAAAAGACTCACGTAGAAATCTATGATAGGGATTCATAGGTTTTGACTGTGATTGATGCAAGCCACTCGGTGCTTAGATTAACACCTAATTGTTTTAACACATTGAATACTCTAAAAAGCATATCATTATGCTTTGAGTATAAGTGGGAGATTATTAGGTTTTTGTATACTGCAAAGCATTATGATTGGTATATCGGTAAACAATTTTGTTTGATATAGTGGTAATCAGTAATGTCTTGTATACAATGATACAATTGTCCTGTCTGATTAACAAACATATGAAGCGAACTACGGTATCCTCTTATCTCATCGATAGGGAGATCATATGGTGTGTATGAGATCATAAAAGATCGTATGTATCACTTGACCTAGCGAGATATAAATGGTTATCACAGCTGAGATAGTCCCAGGATAGATTGTCGGTATAGGCTGCAACATACGCAGTAATAAGCGGTTTATCTTGGTTGCTTCGTATGCTGGTGCGTTCAGCACATTGATAGAACCTAAGTTAAGATCGATTCATTTATCTGACATTAAATGAATCTTGACCTAAGTACAGAGGTATACACGGACTTGTGTATCACTTTGAGATACTATGGTGGAGAGTTTAAGTCGAACTTGTATATCTGTATTTTGGGTGGTAGCAATTTGTGTATGACTGTCTGTGACCAGAACTAGGTAACCATATCCAGTATAGGATTGTGATATTCCCTAAGGAGCTCAAAAGGTTCACTATGCTAAAGTCCTGCAGGCAGATTAAGTTCAAGCATAAGTGAAAATGGTTGAGTGGTACTACTTAGGATAAAAGATATTAATTAATTTGGAGCTTGTTAGAGCTCAAATTAATTAATGAATGTTTGTAACCTTAAATATGAGGATATACTGAACCTATGCAATCCGTTCCTCTTAACGTGGTAGCAAATAGGTAGGACAATATTGATTCTCTGGTGGCATAAATCAATATTAATTAATTAATTATATTCTGGGTTGAATATGAGAATTAATTAATTGGTAGGTCTTATTTGCTATTTTCATTCTGGTCCCTGGTCTGGCCCATGAAAGCTCAAGCCCATATGAGGTCAGATTTTTCCTATGAATAGCCCTCAAGTTCTCAGATCACAATACACCACAAGATCGCAAGTTGCTAAACAACAAACCAGTAATTGGGAGCTGTGATAGGCGACTGAGGATCTGAGAATGAGGAGGAAACTCTGCTTCTAGATAGGCACGAAATCCGGAGGGAATCTTCACCAGATTTTTGGATCGGAGCTAGGATACAGATCAGAAGATCAGATCTGGAGAATTCTTTTTCTTCTCTCCCTCTATATTTTGATTTTAATTATTTAATTAAAATCAAGATATTAGTCTTTATTCTGCAGGATTAAATATGGAGCGCAAAGGATTCAAAGGTTTCAATCCCTACACGCAAATATGCAAACACTACGGATGTCAAGTAATCCGATAAACATATGCATGGAAACTTATTTATTAAATAGGAGCATGCTAGGGAATAACTGATGTATGACAATTATTTAGATATCCACAAAGTTCATTGGTTCAGTTTAATTATGTGAATTCCAGTTCTTGGTATAATTCCTTCAAGTGAGTAGTAAGCTTGTTAGCTTCTAGTTCGCAACAATTATGCTTTGACAATGGTGTTCTTTTTCGGTAACCTTCTTCTTGTTGAAACCAAAATTATTAATAACTGTGAGGTAGAAGGTTTGAAATAAATGTCCGTTAGAGACAAATTGTAAGATGTCCAATCGGGTGTCTCTGTTTGCTACTGCTCTAGGTGGGTGTTGGGAAATTATTCCTAAATCTCCCATAGGATCATATTGTAAAAGATTTTGTTGGATCAAACCTTGGTAGATTGGTCGATCAATTGCTGAATTCTAAGCAGAGTCTAGCAACTCTTGTAATGTCCTGTATAGGCTAAGTATTGAGTTGTAATAGACTAGATTGCTAGAATAATTCCAAGCAGATTGTGGCTGCTAGAGATATTAGCAGACGAGGATGACTGCTAGAGATAATAGCGGTCAAGTGCTAAGGAGGGGACTGCTAAGGAGATAGCAATCCTATGTCAAAGGAAGAGACTGCTAGAATCAAGTACTCAGCAGTCGAAAGAACAAGAAGCAGAATGCTAGAAGAAGTTAGCATTTGCTAAAAGTAACGTATAGCGGAATGCTGAAGGAGTCAGCATTCGCTAGCATGTAGTAGATTGCTAGAGGCGATAGCAATCCGGAGTCAAAGGAATCAATTGCTAAACATTAGCAACTGCTGAGCAGTCAGCAGTGCGATACATGGTCTAGCAGATTGCTAGGAAGGCTTAGCAGATCATTCCGATAAGGCTTAGCAAGGCAAGATAGCTAAGAACAACTACTACACTACCGTTCTGATAGACGTACACACAAAGGACAAAACTTTCCCGAAGTAGGTCAGGAAGTACTGTACGACACCGTAAAGGACGAGACTGCTAGAATCAAGTACTGTACGCTAAGGAGGGGATTGCTAAGGAGATAGCAATCCTATGTCAAAGGAAGAGACTGCTAGAATCAAGTACTCAGCAATCGGAAGAACAAGAAGCAGAATGCTAGAAGAAGTTAGCATTTGCTAAAAGTAAAGTATAGCGGAATGCTGAAGGAGTCAGCATTCGCTAGCATGTAGTAGATTGCTAAAGGCGATAGCAATCCGGAGTCAAAGGAATCAATTGCTAAACATTAGCAACTGCTGAGCAGTCAGCAGTGCGATACATGGTCTAGCAGATTGCTAGGAAGGCTTAGCAGATCGTTCCGAGAAGGCTTAGCAAGGCAAGATAGCTAAGAACGACTACTACACTACCGTTCTGATAGACGTACACACAAAGGACAAAAATTTCCCGAAGTAGGTCAGGAAGTACTGTACGACACCGTAAAGGACGGATAAAGTCGAACCACTCTTGGACAAAGGAGCTGTTGTGTCTAACGGGAATCGAGATTCAAAGTTTGAATCTCCAGCTATAAAAGACAAGTCCATAAGTGAGAGACGACTACTGCTTCAATCACTGCCTACACTCGCAAACATCCTAAGTTAGAGATTCATTTGACAAAGCGAACAAGTGATAAAGTAGTCAGTTGAGAGCACGAGATAAAAGTGTATTCAAAGCTCTCAACAACCAAGAGTGTCTTCCATTGAATATCTGACACTGCCTTAAGAGATTCCTTGACTTAGGTCGAGAATCCAATCATTGGGATACCTTCCATCCAAGGAAGCATCCAACAGTCACATCTCTGAAAAGGGAGTGACTCTGACGGGCATACTTCTAAAAACAGACAAGTTCAGGAGAGAACTTTAAAAGCTCCCCCTAGCAGCGAAGGACAAGTTTTACGAAGGTTTGCCCTTGACTTGACCGGAGCTGCAGCTGTCTGAGAAGAACGAAGTAACGGAGGATAGTTTTGTAGTGTTCGGGTTGAAAGTTCACCGCCTGCTACAAGTGAAAGGCAAATCCTTGTATTTTGTATACTTTCTTAGTGAAATTCTTAGCGTTTCAGCTAAGGAGTGGACGTAGATCTATTTGATCGAACTAATATAAATATCGTGTCTCTTTACTATTTTATTAACTTACTATTTCTTGTGTTTGTTTTTGAAACCTAGTAACCAAGTTGCTAGAGTATAACTTGAAGAAACCGTAATCCTACCTTGAGCTAAAACTACTTTGATAAAGAGGAACTTAAGTGCAAGTGAACGTTAATATTAAGCTGCATTTCGTGAGTGTTTCTTGTTTGTATTCACCACGACGACTCTGATCTCGGGACCAACAGTGGGTAGGTGGTGCTTTTCCAGATGTTCATCACCTGCTCCGCCTTTTTCTCAGACTTTGATAATGACGGTTCGTCTTTGTATCTGAATGACAGTATTCATCAGTTTGAGGAATCTCGGACTGGCTGTCCTAGATAACCAAAATTGGTGTTTTGTGCTTGCAGACTTTAAGGAATCTCCAATCCTTAAAGTGTGTACTCTTCAGTACATTCCTCAAATGATCCTCTTTGTCTCTCTGCGCTGGGACCTGGACTTGTAAATTCATGCTGGTGTCATCATACTTGCAACTCGATGTTGGTGACATCATCCATCCATGTATGCTTGGTCCCTCTGCTGGTAAATTTGTTATACTGAGTAAACCATACTGGTTGCACCCGTACTTGATGAATCCGTACTTGTCAGCTAGACTCATATTCTTCTAGACTTACAAGTTTGGCTCGAACATTTTTCTGTTGTGTCTTTTGCACATTCCAGACTATTTAACAATTTTGGTATTCAAATTAGTTCTATCTTACAACTCGATAATTGATCCTATACATGACTTCACATTTTTTCGACTATGCTGAAACTATCAAGAGACAATACTAAATATGGCTCTCGTATACTTTGACCAACCAAAACATAATAATAAAATAATAAAATTACTAACACATTTCCAAACAATATATATATATATATATATATATATATATAGGGTAGTGATCAGATGAGAATAGGAGTTACTATGAGAAATAAGAATAGATCTCGCGCGTCCATTTCATCAAATCGACGAACAAGATTCATTCTCAGCAAATTGTAAAATGCGGCATTTTTGCCCCAATATCCTGCAGTTTTAGCCTTTAAAGGCTAAAACTGTAAAAAAACTCAAACACAAATAACAACCTGCATTTTAAGCCCGATTTACTTCTTTTTTAGCCCAATTTACTTCATTTTTAGCCCGATTTACTTCATTTTTGCATAAATACGAATTTAAAAAAAATTAAACATCTTCTTCTTCAAAGCAGCAACACGAGCGCAGTCTCTATAAAACTCAATACCAACATCAACAGTTCTAAAAACTCTGCCCTTAAAATGCTTTATCTCATCAACACACTTTGGAATAAATGAACCTGTAAGATACAAAAATGCACAAAG
>JAPKLW010000004.1:594226-692907 GCA_026898455.1 Plectranthus barbatus
ATAGGGATGCGATCCAGTGAGAACACCTCTTACCATAAGAAATAAGAACTAATCATCGTCATTGATTTTGATGAATGTACGCTCAGGATTTTACTAGAGTTTTCGCTCATTTTATCTAAAAAAACCTGTATTATAGCGTATTTTTGTCATTTTGTACTTATTTAAGATTCTGTTTGCATATTCAACCTCGACATGGATTATATATTTAACAAATATGCATTATATGTATAAGAAACATGCATTATATACCTAACAAACATCTTTCTACAATATAATATGGTATTATTCTTATTTTAGAACAATATTACTAGCATTATACGGTATTACTTCTCCATTATATATGGTATTACTCTTGTTTTGGAGAAAAATTATATAACTTTCATTATAATGCATATGTTATTACTATATAATACATAACAAGTGCAAATATAATGATGAATGATGATTTCGCTGAAATAAACATGCATTTTATATATCATATTCAACATTATATACTATAATTTCATGCATTATATTGTACAACTGCATAAATTAAATAAGAATCCGCGTACTATTACGAGAATTATGCATATTATATATGATATTACTTTTATTTTAAGAAAAAATATATTACTTTCATTATAATGCATATTTTATTGCTATATAATACATAACAAGTGCAAAATAAAGATGAATGATGATTTCGCTGAAATAAACATGTTGCATTTTATCTATCATATTTTTCATTATATACTATAACTTCATGCATTATATTGTGCAACTGCATTCATTATATAAGAATTCGAGTACTGTTACGAGAATTATGCATGTAATCACTATTTTTTATTTTTACGATGATTTTCTAATCAAACTATAGTGTATTACTTTTATTTTAGCGCAAAATTATTTTACTTTCATTATAATACATAAGTTATTTGATTTGTGCATAAGATTAATAATTTTCATTAGTTTCATAGTTTACTCTCACTAAACATGTGCAATAGAGATTTAGTTTAAATAATAAAATCATATTATTTTGGTACATTAAAAAATAATTTTAAATTAAGAGAATTATGATATTAATAATTTTAAGAGAGAGAAAAATAGAACTATATGCACCAAATATAAGATATTCATATCAAAATTAATATGGAAAATATTTAATTAATATAAAAAATTATAAATAAGGAAAATTCTCTAATCTTTAAGATTGAAGCATATCTGTTATTAATTTTTCATAGATTCTTGTCATATATAAATTCTTATTCGTGCATCAAACTATTTAATATTATTGTTAGAATAAATATTTGAATGTTTATCGTGTGAACTTCATTATTTTGACCTCGACATGCATTATATACCTAGCAAACATTCATTATATACCTAACAAACATGTATTATATAATATAATAATATACATTTATATAATATAACAAAAAAATACATATTTAAAAAATAAGTAATGTATGATCAACTTTTATAACAACTATAATAGTTTTTACACTATGCAAAGATAATGAATTTTAATTTTTTTGTTGATCTCGCAGGAAAAAACATATTGCATTTTATCTATCATGTTCTGCATTATATAATATAAGTTCATGCATTATATTGTGCAATTTCTTTCATTATATAAGAATTCGTGTACTGTTACGAGAATTATGCATATAATCAATAATTCTCATTTTTATGATGATTTTTAAATCGAAATATATGCAATAGGGATTTCGTTCGAAAGATAATTAAATTACCTTTAATTTGATATATGATACACTAAAAAATAATCTAAATCGAAGGAGATATGATCATTTAAAGATTTAGGATGATTTTAGACTATAATGCAGATGTGATTAATTTAGTCTCGAGCGTCGGATCACCAATTTAGATGATCGAGATTGGTTCTTATATTTACATGATAAGGGGAGTTCTCATATGATCACTCCCATATATATATATATATATGTATATGATCATTCTAGGTTGAACTCATCTTCCTGAATGAACTATGAACTTTCATTGTTGTGTGTATAATTGATCATTATTTTATGTATAATATATCATTACAGTATCATATAAACTACAATGATTAATTACATACACAACAATGAAGTATCATAATTAAGTACTATAATGAACTATCATATAAACTACAATGATCAATTAAACACACAACAATGAAAAGTTCATAGTTCATTCACAATATTTAGTTCGGATTTGAACACAACTCTATATATATATATATATATATATATATATATATAGAAGGGATCAAATAAGAATAAATCCCCCATAAAAAAAGAATGAATCTTATCCATTAGATCTAAATTAATCAATGGTTGATATACAATCAAGCAACATTACTATCAAGCAAGAACTAAAACACAATCTAGCAAACATGGTAATCAAGCAACGAGCAAAACACAATCAAGCAGTATTGTAAACATAATCAAGAAACACTCTAATTTTATCACAGGGGACTTTTTCTCACTTGATCCAATGCCTATATATATATATATATATATATATATATATAGGGATTGGATCCGGTGATAAAAATTCCCCCCGTGATAAAATGATAAAGTCGCTTGATTACCTTCACAATGTTGCTTGATTATGTTTTAGTTATTGCATGATTACAATGTTACTTTTACTTGATTGCATTTCAGTTGTTGCTTGATCATTTATTGCTTGATTGCTTTTTAATTGTTGCTTGATTAAATATCACCCATTGATTTAATTAGATCTATTAGATGATATTCATTCTTATTTTTAATATACTTATTTATTATCATATTATCCCATCTCTCTCTCTCTCTCTCTCTATATATATATATATATATATATATACATATATAGTAGTGATCATATGTTAACGGTTCCTCAAATGTTAAATAAGAATAAATCTTGATCTTTTATTTTGTTGATCCAATGGTTTTAATAATTCAGGATTCTTTAATTATAAATAATGTAATTAGGGTATCTTAGTAATTTAGCCTTTAAATTTGAGTAATCGTCTTCTCAATCCTTAGATCTGAACAATTCCTCTACTCATTTTCTCTTTCCTCGTATTATAATCAAATTTTTATATCTTTCTAGATTTAAATATATTTTTTATGAATTATATATCAAATTAAATATATTTTTACGACGATTCATGTTGGATTTAGAAGATTCAGACGAAATATCTGATTTCATATTCAGGTGTTATAAATTTGGATTTTGTTTAGGTCTCCGAGTAAGTGCGGGTCTTGCAGGGTTAGTATGTTGGATCCACCATTTGGGTATCCAAACCTGTGTCACTTTAATGGCAGGTAGCCTTTTACTTCCTTTTCCTACTACCTTACTCTTCTTTCTCAAATTATGCATGACTTCGTTTTGAGAAAGTGTGTTGGTGTGTGCAATCCTTTTGGAGACTGGCTCTCTAGAAGGACCTTGGAAAACTGATTCTGGATAAATGTAGTACACATGTGATTTTCAAATGAAGGTCTTTGATTACAATGGTTAGCCTTCCTAGCCCTTGAAAATAAGATGTGATTGGGCTCAAACCTCAAGTATGTGTTCCCCCTACTTTGTGTATTCCTCCTCTCATACTTAATATAATCAGGTTGGTTGTTTGACTTCCTCACAACCGAAACTGGTTGCTTAGTCAAACTGGTTATAGATATTGGCTTTCTTATAGTAGGAACACACTGTTTGGCCAATTTCTGAGGCTGAACTGGCTTCCTCTCAATTTGTGACTTAGCCAGTTTGGGAACATACTTCTATCCAATTTTTCCCATCATGCTTATTTTTCACTTGCTGGTTAGCCAGTATGGGGTTGTTGACAGACCAACATTTAGCTTTACCAGCATGAGCTGGTTATTTTCTAGCCACCCCTATGCATTTCAACATTTGATCATCACTGGATTTCTCTTCTATGAAACAATTTTTCTTTTTTCAGTCTCAGTATCTATAGAAGTTGAAAGACTGCTCGAAGAATTTTCATCAAAACTAAGACCCATTTTTCTGAGGGGTCTCTTTAAGCTAAAAGCACTTCTACTAGTTATCTTGAGCTTTTTCTAATGGAAAATTTTCATTGTTCTTGCTCAAGGTTTTTTTCTTGTGAAAAATCACACTCCCTTTTAAGGTTTTCAAAAGTTTTGAGAAGTGTGGGTGTTCTTCTTTAAGTTTTGCTAGTTCCTCGCAGGAAGTCCAAGACTTTTCAATCTCATTTCTCAAAATTGAAATTTGGTTTTTCAACGGGGAGCTTTCACTAGCTAAAATATTTTTCAATTTATAAAACTTTGAGAATTCTTTTGAAAGAGAGTCGAGGGAAACATCCTTTGAATTAGAGCAATACAATTTAAGGTCATCCATGATTCATGTAGAGAAAGTAGAAACTGTTAAGAAGTCAATTACCTATTCACCAGTTGCTGCTAGAGCTAATTCACTTTTTGCAACATTGTCATTATCCTCTTCAATTGTTGGCATGAACACCAACAGTGCTTCTTCCTCAGATCTGATGTATAGTGTCCATCTTCATTATCAGAGATATTTGGTATTTTTGTCCTCAATAGCATTGCCTTTGGTGACAACCTTTAACACTCTTCATTCAAATATCTTCTTGAGTCTTTCTCTCTCCTCTTTGTCCACTCGAGGACATTTGAATTTCAAATGGTCGGGAGAGTTGCATTCAAAGTAAGATATAGGAGATCTCTTGATGAATCTTTTGTCATCAAATTGAGGAGCTTCATATTTGGCCTTAGCTTTCTCCAGGAGCTTGGCCAATCTCCTCATTTGTTCTTCAAGGTCTGCTACATAGCTATCTCCTTCATCGGTGAGCTTGACTGACCAACTTGTCTTTCAGTTTGGTAGGACTTTTTGGGCCTCCACTTGACATCCATTTTGATAAATATGTTGTGTCATCAACATTCTGGTTTGGTGTACTAGCTACTCTAATAGCTTCATTTTTGTTCATCATTTGAGTGTCTCATTCGTGAGCTTAAAGCTGAGAAAATAACTCCTTCGTTGAGTTCTTTGACAGATCCTTCTCTTTCAAATTAGTTGTTTTGACAAACCAATCTTCCTTCGGCATTTTGGATGGTATTTTTGCATTGAGATCTGTGGAGGAATATACTCTGTCCAGAGCCTTCAGCTCACTCACTATTGTGTTGAACCATGCCTCCATGGACTTGACGTTTTCTTCGAGAAGCATCTGGAACGATTCATATTTGTCAACACACACTTGAAGCTTATTTTTCTTCATTTGATCAGTTTCCTGGCACAAGCCTCCAAGATAGTCCCAAACCTATTTGGCGTTATTGAAATGCATGACCTCTTCAACCACTGCCTCAGGTATAGCTGATAGAATCAACTCATGAGCAATGCAATCAAATCGGGCACATCTTTTATCTTTTTGGGTCCACTCGTCGTATGGATTTTCAACCAAGTCTGGTTCCATTAGCACCTCCAAGTCGAGTGTTGGATTTTAAGATCTTTATTGGTCCACGCTCTATGACGTCTACCATATCTGGATGTACACTTTTATGCTGGATGGTTGACCTTTCCTTCCAGATGGTGAATTTGTCCGCCGAGTATGGTGAAAGCTTTGTGATATTCATGTTGAACGTAGAACCTACTCCCTAAATAGGAATAGAGTGCAAGGAAATGGATCTAGTCTTTAGTAACTCAAAATAGTTAGTATGTGAAAAACAACTGCTCTGATACCACTTGTTGTTCCCGAGATCAGAGTTGGTTTGCATATCAGAAATATTTCACAAACTTGCACTTCACAAACTGACAGTTCCTTACAAGTTTGTGTTTCTAAAAGCTGGTGGTTAGCGAGTTTGGTAATTTAGTTAGGTTTATATAAACTTCAAGACTTATAATGTGTTGAGTTTTAAAATCCAAGCAAGTAAATAATTTAAGCAATAAAGTACGAAGAATTTATAGAGGTTCAGACAAAAAAGTTTTATGTCGTCTCTTAATGGTCCCAAAATCAGAGTTTAACATATATGTGCAACAGAAGTTTAAAGAACAGGTTCTTGCAATTTACAAACTGGTGGTGATCAACCAGTTTGGTTCTTGAAAATCTTTTTGTCTGCGAGTTTGATTATTACTAAGTTTGGTTTTACTTCAACACGATATTGTGTTGAGTTTAAATCCTTGCAGAATAAAATAAAGCAATAAATAATACAAGAATTTATAGAGGTTTGAACAACTTTCCTACGTCCTCTCTTCATGAAGTAGCCCGGAATATACTAGTCTTATGATTACAATCCATCGTCATGATATATTGCAAGCTGGTGAATGCCCGTTTCCACCAGCCCACTTGCTCACTCACCCAGGGTCTCGTTCTTTTTTGGCACTCAGATAGGGAGCATGGGCACACCACGCAACCTCCTCCTCCAGTAGTTGGGAGCTTTTAAGTTCTTCCCAGTACTCTTCGAACTTGCAGAAGATGCATGTAATAGTTACAACCTTAAGATAGTTGCCTATTTGAAGATAACCTCGAATAGGAAAGAAAAATCCTAGGAGTCTCTGTTCGGAGATGACGGTTATGATGTGACCAATTTGCTCAAATCCTACTTTGATCTTCATCGTTCAACTTTTAGGTTGTATGTCGTGATTCGTAACACGCATCTGGTAACCATAATATTTCCTCTGAGAATGCCTTTGTCTATTTATAGATGAAGTGAGGAAGGGTTTGGTGAAAATTCCATTTAGAGACAATCCAGATTTTGAAATATCTGTAGGGTTTATGATTGGAAGGTGATCGGTTGTCTTTTCTGTTCTGTTGCACCTGCTCCGTCATTTTCTAATACAAAATGTCGACATCCTGATGTGTGTCAGAACAGCTTGCCAGTCTGAGGAATACTAAACTAAACGTTTGATGTCTTCACGATGACCAAGCTAATGGCTTCGATCGCAAGCCCAGTTTGTCTTGATCAACTTTTACAACTCGATAAACATCCTATGTGGATATTACAAGTTTGTACGACAAGCTAATCTAGACGCTTCATAGGGTGGTTTCTATACATGTTTGACACATCAAAACACAAAATAAAAGGGAATTTCTATCCTAAATTCTCAACATATCTTCAGACTGATAGTCTGGAAATCACTAAGCTTTGGATTACAATAGGGTCTCGCAATCTATCACTATCTGGTGAATGCCAATGTCCATAAATTCACTAGCTCACTCATCCAGACCTCTGCTTCGCTCCGCTTCTTCAGAATTGGAGTGTGGGCTCACCACGCAACCTCCTTCTGGTCCTTGGGAACTTTTAGAGTTCTTCTGTGAACTATCAAGCTTGTGGCTAAAAGCCCGTGACAGTCAATGTTGGAGAGATGTAGTTACCGCTATATTCTTATTTAGAAAGTAAGAACACCAAGATGATAACTCGAGCTTGAGAGTAACAAGTCTTGTGTTCAAAGATGGCACACGGTAAGATATATTGTAGCCTCAAACTTTGAAAGCTTTGAGTTTGAATTTTAGTAGAGTTTTTTTTGCTTTATTAGAGATTCGGATGTTCAGTAGTGCAATAGTCTTATCTTCTGGGGCACTTCGTCTATTTATAGGTGAGGTGAGAGAAATTTGAAATAAGATTTGTTGAGAGACATTTTGGATGTGTCCAATCCGGCGTCACTCTTTTTTGCAATAGACAAGATGCTTTTCCTGAAGTTTTGCACCTGCTCCTTCTTTTCTGACACTAAATGTTGACTTAGCAGCTTTGTGTCAGAACGGCTCTGCCAGTTCGATGAATCACAACAAGTTAAGAGATCTTCATACTTTAAGGAATATCTATTCTTAAAATTTAGCTTGTAAAGGATTCCTCTGGCTTGCTATCTTTGTCTCTTTACGTGAGTTAGGCTTGTATACTGGTCTCCTCCTTGTAGTTCTCTGAATGTAAGTTTCCCAAACTTGTAGTCTACTTCTTTGAACTTCCTTGTGTAGTCTAAACTGGTGGGCTAGTTTCCGAAATCGGTTTGTCTTGACCAACTCTATTAAAAATCGATAAACATTTTTACAGGATTTACATGTATGAGCAGACTAGAGCTAATTTAGAGACACTCTAAGTTGGCATTGGCTTGACATACCAGAATAATAACAACAAGGAAGGAGACATAGGAAATTTCCTAATAAAGATTTAGGATAATTTTAGAGAAATAAAAAGATATTTCAAAATTACCCTTTAATGTATGTTTCACTACATAATAATGTATACGTGGATTTTTTAGTCTTTTGCGTTGGATAACCAATTTGAAAAATTGAGATTGATTCTTATTTGTCATTGTAACAAGCATTCTCATGGGATCACTCATCTCATACTAAAAGTTGTTTTGTGATAAATAGGAATGAATTTACATCATTCATCTAAAAAAATTAATGGTTGAGATTAAGTTTTTTTTTTAAGATTTCATGCTTAATTGCTTTATAAATCATACTTCATCAATTAAGCACACTTAATAAATCAAGATTAATCAATTAAGCACGATTTATAAAGTAATTAAGCACAAATGAAAATTATGCTTAATTTTTCAATCTTTGATGCTTTAACCTCAACCATTAATGCTATCAATCCAATGGCTGAGATTCATTCCTATTTAGCACAAATTTTAATTTTAACACTTGATCACAACACTCTCTCTCTCTCTCTCTCTATATATATATATATATATATATATATATATATATATATATACAGAGAGAGAGAGAGAGAGAGAGCGGATCCTATGCTAAAAAGTTGTTTGTGCTAAAATGCTAATGATACTTGATTAGTTAGTGTATTATGCTTGTTTAGTTATTATGTTATGCTTCATTGAATTGCATAACCACCCACAACAAAATAAATAACTGTCAATCTAAAAAATTCAATCTTGACCATTTATTCATCAAAACCTAGGGTTTAGGATTTATTCCTATTTAGTATCTTTTCACTTTTTAGCATTTGATCCCTGACGACGGTGAATTGCAACACTATATTCACGTTAAATTTTATCAATCCGAGTACTTTTCAATTCGCTCAAGTGAAAACTATTTACTTGTTTGAAGGTTCAATAGCTAGGCAAATCATAGTCGTTAGTAATTGTTTAACTAGGCAAAATAGAATGTAATCAAGCATACAAGTAACAAAGCAATAACAAAACATGCAATTAAACTTCACAAGCTAAAACAATTGAGTAACTTGCTTAGGTAGATCAAAATCTCAAGTTCAACAATAAGAAGATAGTGATTGTTGATTGAATTTCTATTGTTCCAAGTTGAATCAAAATATGTTGTAAACCAAGTTTAATCCCTAGGAGGTTGAGCAATCGACCCAACATTCGCTAGCCATTTGCTATGGAAAACTAGCGGTAGATGACACTAGTGTAGGGTTTTACCGTGAACCAAATCACCAAAACCAATTTGAACCGGATCGATTTATGGTTATTGCACATAATTAAAATTCTCAAAACCTTAGCATGCTCCTATGAATTTAATACATAGATTTGTGGATTTAGGGTTTACCGTAACTCCGTCGAATCTGAACCAATCTTTCGCGTTTGAATTCCAAATCTCAATTCAACCACGCGATCCGAATTTATCTGCGGAAGTAGAAATTAGAAATCTAATTTCTAAGAATAAATTCGAAATCAAATAAAGAGAAGAAGAAAGAAATCTGTTCTCCAGATCAGATCTTCAGGGTTGTGTCCCAATGCTGTTCAGATCTACTACTGGTGAGGACTCCGTAGATCTGTATTCTGAGCAAGACCAGAATCGAAATTCTCCTCCCTCTTCTCCCAAAATCGGCGCCTCCCTCTCTCTCTAGGTTTAGTGTGTTTCAACTGTGTTAAAACTTATGAGAGAGAGCTGTCTATTTATAGACCTAGGGTTGAAAACCCTAATGGGCCATTTTGGGCTCAATTCAGCATATTTAATTGGGCCAGACCTGGGACCTAATGCAAATAATAAAGTGAGCCTATAAATTAATTAATTCCCATGTCCACAACCCAGGACACAATTAATTAATTAATATTAATTCTTTTTCACCACAGAATTAATACTGACCTACCCCTTTATTACCACGTTATGAGAACGGGTTGCATTAATTGAGAATCCCCATATTTAAGGTTACCGGACATCCATTAATTAATCGGAGCCTCTGACAATCTCTAACTACAATTAATTAATATCTTATTATTCCTGAGTAGTACCACTCAAACCTTATCACTCGTGCCTGAACTTAATCAGCCTGCAGGACTTTGGCACGATGAATGTTATTGAGCTCCTCAGGGAATGTCGCCATTCTATTACTCGGATATGGTTACCTAAGTTCAGTCTCAGGCGGTACTACACGAACTGCTGTTACCCAAGATGCGGATATACGAGCACGTTACTTAGGCTCTCCACCATGGCAAGTCAAAGCAACAATCAACCCGTGCAAACCCCTGAACCTTCGTTAGGGTTTGGACTCAATCAATATAACGAGATCTTGTATTCGCTGATGTCAGAAAGACAAATACATCTCACTGCGGTCCATCAATACGCCACCTCTGCGTACCAGCATGTCAAGTAACCAAGACAGACTACTTATTCCGACAATGCCGCAACCATCCGGACAGACGTATCCTCATACGCTGTCTCGACTGTGATAAGGTTTATATCTCACTAGGTCAAGTGATCATACTGTCTTCTGCGATCTACAACACGCCGTATGATCGTCCCCATCGATGAGACAAGAGGATACCATTGTTCATACATGTAAGATTGTTAACAGATAGGAGAAATAAACCGTTGTATACTCATTGTAATAAATGCTTTCAGTATACAAAACCCATCAATCTCCCACTTATACTCAAAGCATAACTAAGCTATTACAGAGTATACAGTCCGTCTATCTAGTCTGCTGTCACTTTAACCACTATCAGTGGTCGGCATCCACCTCAGACCCAGCTCACGAATATGTCTTTCGTAAACTTTCTGCGGCAAGCTCTTTGTAAACGGATCAACAAGATTGTCAGCAGTGTCAATCTTCTTAATCAGCACATCGCCCCTCGATACGATTTCTCGTATGATATGGTACTTTCTCTCTATGTGTTTGCTTGTCCTGTGAGACCGCGGTTCCTTTGAGTTTGCCACTGCACCAGAGTTATCACAATAAATTGTGATGCTCCTCGGCAAACTCGGGATCACGCCCAACTCTAAAAGGTAGTTCCGGAGCCAAACCCCCTCTTTCGAGGCGTCGGAGGCGGCGACATATTCCGCCTCCATGGTGGAGTCAGCAATGCATTTCTACTTTGAGCTCCTCCAAGATACAGCTCCACCTCCCAGGGTAAACACATATCCTGAGGTCGATTTCTTCTCATCCTTGTCCCCTTGGAAATCCGAGTCTGTATAACCCACAGGGCACAAATCCTCACTTTGATAAACTAGGCAGAAATTCCTAGTTCTTTTCAAATACTTGAGGATGTGCTTTACAGCAGTCCAGTGCGCATGTCCAGGGTTAGACTGATATCTTGCTACCATGCCAACGACATAATAGATATCTGGCCTGGTACACAGCATCGCATACATGAAACTACCCACCGCCGAAGCGTATAGTACAAGACTCATCTTGTCTTTCTCCCGCTGTGTCCGAGGACACTGCCCACCAGAAAGACGAAGACCATGTCTGAAGGGTAGCAAACCTTTCTTGGCGAGTTGCATGCTGAACCGGGCTATCACAGTATCCACATAGGATGCCTGGGATAAGCTCAACATTCTTCTCTGGCGATCTCGTAAGACCTTAATCCCAAGAATGTAGCCAGCTTCTCCCAGATCCTTCATTTGGAACTGTTCGGATAACCAAACCTTGATTTCGGACATCACTCCCTCGTTATTTCCGAATAGGAGTATGTCATCAACGTATAGTGCAAGGAAGACCACGCTCCCACTGACACAAAGTCGGTAAACACAACTTTCATTTTCCAACTGTGCAAATCCATAGGATTTAATCACATCGTTGAAACGTAAGTTCCACGACCTTGAAGCTTGCTTAAGTCCATATAAGGACTTCCTAAGCTTCCAGATAAGATGTTCTTCGCCCTTGCTTATGTAACCCTCAGGTTGCTGCATATAGATGTCTCTACCTTCTTAAAGGTAACCATTTAGAAAAGAGGTTTTGACATCCATCTGCCAGATCTCGAGGTCCATATGCGCAGCTATGGCAAGGAGTATCCGGATGGATTTGAGCATGGCTATGGGTGAAAAGGTTTCGTCATAGTCAATGCCCTCTTTCTGACTATAACCCTTTGCCACCAGCCTGGCTTTAAAAGCCATGATCTTTGCATCCGCCCCTTTCTTTCTTTTGTATACCCATTTGCACCCTATAGCCCTAAAGCCATCCGGCAAATCAGTCTTCTGGTATACATCCATAGCAGTTATGGATTCAATTTCAGAATCCATGACGACACGCCATTTGGCAAAATCCTTGTCCTGCACTGCCTCTTCGTAAGTCAGTGGGTCAGAGTCCTCATATCCATCTTTCGGGCTCAAGTCCGAAGACTCACCCACGAACATGTATCTTTCCGGCTGGAAAATAACTCTCCCACTACGACGAGGCATCGGTGCCGTGTCAGTAGTAGGTGCAATGACTTATGTGCTTAATGTGGTGTTGTGCCTCTCACAGGTGCACCCACATCTACACGTTCCCCTTCCCTTGGAATTGCATTTTCGTTCTCAATTTCTTGAAGAACGATATCACTCCTTGACCTATGATTACTCACATACTCGTCCTCCAAGAATTGAGCGTTGGTGCTAACAACGACTCTTTGACTCTCAGGACAGTAAAAGTAACCACCTTTCGTTTGCCTGGGATACCCTATGAACAACATTACTTTTGACCTGCTTTCTAACTTATTAGGTTCCTTCGACAGTACGTGTGCCGGACAGCCCCATACTCTAAACTTGCACAAACTAGGTTTGCGACTAAGGAAGAGCTCAGAAGGCGTCTTAGGAACTGATTTAGAAGGCACCACATTAAGCACATAAGCTGCTGTTTCCAATGCGTAGCCCCAAAATGAAATTTGTAAGTTTGCATAACTCATCATTGATCTAACCATCTCTAGAAGAGTCCTATTTCTTCTTTCAGCTACACCGTTTTGCTGGGGAGTACCCGGTGCAGTCCACTGGGATGTAATCCCATTTTCTGACAAATATTGCAGGAACTTGTTACCGAGGTATTCGCCACTGCGGTCAGATTGCAGCGACTTGATAGTTTTCCCGACCTTCTTTTCTACCTCAGCCTTGAACTCTTTGAATTTCTCAAAGCATTCAGACTTGTAGCGAAGCAGGTAAACGTATCCGTACCTTGAGTAGTCGTCAATAAAACTGACGAAGTACTCGTACCCTCCACGAGCCTGCGTGGACATCGGTCCACATAAGTCAGAATGGATCAATTCCAACACTTCCTCTGCTCGAGACTGACTAGCCTTGAAAGGCCTAGTTGACATCTTGCCCTCGATGCAGGATTCGCAGACTTGATAAGGTACAGCCCGAACTAGGTCCAATGTACCGTCATCTGCAAGTCTTTGAATCCGCTTCAAGCTGATGTGACCCAGTCTCAAGTGCTAGAGATATGTAAGATCCTCATCAGAAGAAGTAAGTTTTCTCTTCCTAGGATTATCAATTACAGATGAATTACATGCAATACTTGCGGAAGACTTATGATTACAGTTAACAACATAGAGAGAATTATTCAGCATTCCACGACAGATAACACCATTATTACCAATGATAGAAACACCACTATAAAAAATAACTGAATATCTATCAACATAAAGTTTAGAAACTGAAATAAGGTTTCACCGAAAATCCGGCACGTACAAAACATCTCTCAATGTTAAAACAGAATCATCAAAGTACAAGGTGAAATCTCCAATGGCAGCTGCACTCACTTGTGCTGCGTTCCCCATCGAGATGGTAACCTCCTCATTCTTCAGCACCCTCCTCGGTGTGAACCCCGGCAAAATGTAACAAACATGATCAGTAGCTCCAGTATCCCTTACCCACGAATGAGTAGAAACAAATGCTAAACATGTTTTCGTTATAAATGCAAATGACGTACCTTGTCCCTTAGCATTCGGACAATCCACCTTTCCGTATCCAGCACACTCGTTCTTCTTTGGAGTGACCTTGGCTCTCTTCCCCTTCCTAGACTTGCTATCACTGCCTGTTTTCCTGAACTTGCTCTCAGCACCATCATCTCCAACCTTAGAGGTTGTCGAACCAGTACTAGAACCAGACAGAACAGGTTTTCATGCTCGCATGGTAGACTGCTCCACTACAAGATCCTCAAGCAGCTCATGCAGAGCATACTCTCCCTTTGCAGCAGCAACTACCTTAAAGTCATGATAAGATTCCGGAAGAGAATTCAAGATAATATCAATCTCGCCTTGCGCACTGATATTACCACCCCGCACAGTAAACTGTCTCATGAGATCAATCACAGACACCATGTGCGTAGTCACTGAACTATCCTCAACCATCTTCTTGCACACAAGATTGTGCACAAGCTTACAGTTAATAGTTCGCTCTACTTTGCCAAAGGCCGTCGAGAGTTCCTTCCAAAGCTCTCCAGCCCTTTCGAGGTGTTCATACTTATGCCTTAATTCTCTAGACAGGGAACCCGTGATGAGCCAGAAGGCAAACTCATCAGCATCCTCCCATCTGTCATAGAATTCAAGCTCAAGCTCGCACACTCCTCTTTGAGAACGCAACAGTGGATCCATGTAAAGAACATGTGCTTGATTTTTCAGATAAAGGACATGTTTGATGCAAAAACTCCATTCATGGAAGTTTGGACCAGTAAGAGGATTGAGAGCAAGTATATGATCGACAGTAGGCATAGACATATATGAAACAATAAATTATCTTAAATAAGAACATACATGTTGAACTTCGAAAACAAATGCAATGAAAACCTTTTAATAAATCAAATACAAATATTTTCCAATAATTGCCCAAGAGTTCCCACCGCAAGCTACACTCGTAGACGTTTACGATGTCACCCTCAACCAGAACTGCGGGTTTTAAGCCCCAATCCATTTAATTTCACTACCATGTCAGGATGCTTTTGACACTAGAAATTAATAATTAGTGAAAACCTTAGACCAAGCCATCTCTCAAGAACAGGGATGCAATTCTTGCATCATATTTTAAGATGCTTTTATGCCATTAACCACAAATTTAACTCCGGCCAAAAGAGACAGTTTAGCATGGCACGTAACCATACCGCACAGCCCTTAAAGCTTTTGTTATCTATAATTTAAATCAATCCTAGAATACTTGTGAAAGAGGTCTACGCAAGCTACACTCGTAGACGTTTACGCAAAAGTCCTCCCACTATTCACATGATTTAAATTGATTGTCTAGAAATCCCAACAACCGTACCCATGCACATCCGGGAACTAGCAAGCTACACTCGTAAACGTTTACTAGAACGAGAGATACACTTACAGCCTAGGACTGCTTTGTGGAGGTCTATTGATTTCAATTAAAAAATCTGCTTAGTATTTTTCTTTTAAAAGGTTTCTTTATGCGCACACATAATTTCTTTGTCATTATATTTCCCAAATTTTTGCATGTAATTAAACAAGCCCAAAAATTTCAAAAATATAATCCAACAAAAGAAATTAATCACTTAAGCATGCTTGAAAAGCTGTAAATAATAAAAGCGATAAATCATGCTTTTCCTATTATCTACACATGCTTAAATTGCGCACATAAATAAATCACATATCATACGAGGACAATTAAGGCAAATAAAAATTCCTCGTGGCCCCACAAAATAGAAAATAATAGCTTTCTATTACAAATTTGAATTTTGAATTAATTTGGATAAATCCAAATTTTTTCAAATCTTCCAAATCTTCAAGGGCCTTCAAATCTGGATACACCAAATCTTTTGGATTTAGGCCTTTGTGATCTGATGATTTGCCCTAACCCTAACGCAAACCCTAGGGTTTACACAGGATTGTGCAAACCACCAAAATACGAGCCACCGCGACGGGACAGCAGCAGGCGACGACAGCCGCAGCCACCGCCGCCAGGCCGGCCAGCGCTGCGCGCTGCTGCCGTGCCGCGCCCGCGTGCGCATCCTTGCCGCGCCCGCGCGCAGGCCGCGCGCGCCGTGCGTGCGCCGCACGCCCCAGCCGTGTGCCTGCCCTGGGCCGTCGTCTCCGTCGGCCCTTCATCGGCTCCATCTTCGTTCTTCATCCTCGACCCGTCCAAATTAAATTTGAAAAATTACAGAAAAACTATTCTAATTACAATTTTTCAAATCTACACTAATCACGGATTTTCTCGTGATTTTACAAAAACAATTCAGCCCTACACGGATAAACCACCGCGGGCTGAATCAACGGGTTGCCACGAGAAACAAAAACCAACATCCACAAAACAGTAAATCCATACATGCATACAGAATTCAATTATGCACAAAAGAGCCATAAATCAGGAACCTGGCTCTGATACCAATTTTAGGGTTTTACCGTGAACCGAATCAACAAAACCAATTTGAACCGGATCGATTTATGGTTATTGAACATAATTAAAATTCTCAAAATCCTAGCATGCTCCTATGAATTTAATACATAGATTTGTGGATTTAGAGTTTACCGTAACTCCGTCGAGTCTGAACCGATCTTTCGCGTTTGAATTCCAAATCTCAATTCAACCACGTAATCCGAATTTATCTGCGAAAGTAGAAATTAGAAATCTAATTTCTAAGAATAAATTCGAAATCAATTAAAGAGAAGAAGAAAGAAATCTGTTCTCCAGATCAGATCTTCAGGGCTGTGTCCCAATGCTGTTCAGATCTACTACTGGTGAGGACTCCGTAGATCTGTATTATGAGCAGGACCAGAATCGAAATTCTCCTCCCTCTTCTCCCAAAATCGGCGCCTCCCTCTCTCTCTTGGTTTAGTGTGTTTCAACTGTGTTACAACTTATGAGAGAGAGCTGTCTATTTATAGACCTAGGGTTGAAAACCCTAATGGGCCATTTTGGGCTCAATTCAGCATATTTAATTGGGCCAGACTTGGGACCTAATGCAAATAATAAAGTGGGCCTATAAATTAATTAATTCCCATGTCCACAACCCACAACACAATTAATTAATTAATATTAATTCTTTTTCACCACAAAATTATTATTGACCTACCCCTTTATTACCACGTTATGAGAACGAGTTGCATTAATTGAGAATCCCCATATTTAAGGTTACCGGACATCCATTAATTAATCGGAGCCTCTGACAAGCTCTAACTACAATTAATTAATATCTTATTATTCCTGAGTAGTACCATTCAAACCTTATCACTCGTGCCTGAACTTAATCAGCCTGCAGGACTTTGGCACGATGAATGTTATTGAGCTCCTCAGGGAATGTCACCATCCTATTACTCGGATATGGTTACCTAAGTTCAGTCTCAGGCGGTACTAACGAACTACTGTTACCCAAGATGCGGATATACGAGCACGTTACTTAGGCTCTCCACCATGGCAAGTCAAAGCAACAGTCAACCCGTGCAAACCCCTGAACCTTCGTTAGGGTTTGGACTCAATCAATATAACGAGATCTTGTATTCGTTGATGTCAGACAGACAAATACATCTCACCGCGGTCCATCAATACGCCACCTCTGCGTACCAGCATGTCAAGTAACCAAGACAGACTACTTATTCCGATAATGCCACAGCCATCCGGACAGACGTATCCTCATACACTGTCTCGGCTGTGATCAGGTTTATGTCTCACTAGGTCAAGTGATCATACTGTCTTCTGCGATCTACAACACGCCGTATGATCATTCCTATCGGTGAGACAAGAGGATACCATTGTTCATACATGTAAGATTGTTAACAGATAGGAGAAATAAACCGTTGTATACTCATTGTAATAAATGCTTTCAGTATACAAAACCCATCAACTAGGAATTGCAAACAGCTACGTTATTAACCCCTAGATCACTCCCAATCGACCATCAATTATCCCCCTACGACCTAGCCCCGCACAGGGATTGGAACTAAAATCATAAGAACATACACTTTTCACGATGATTCCGCCCGTGTTTTGGCTGTAGCGTTCACATCAACTACCTCTAAGGTTGTCTATTACCTACACCTAAGAGATAAGGAATAAGCTCAAGTGCAATTCAATCCCTCAAAGGAAAGTAAACAAGCAAATTTGATATCAACTCTTCACAATATCCATTCTACAACACTCACAATTGAATTTAGTTCGTCATACCTTTAATTGAGTACAAATCAATAAGAGAAATGAGAGAATCCATTACAAAATAGAAAGGTCTAAGTATGATCTTCTTTGATTGCCTTCCTTGGACTTTATCTACCTTCCTTCCTTCTAGATCTTCACCAAATTGGAAGAATTTGGCTTGAATCTCCTTGAATGTGGATAAGGAATGGTTTGGAGATGAATCTAGAGAGAACTCTCGTGACGGTTATTTGAAATCTGACCAAAAGTTCTTTTAAAATGCAAAAATCCCCCTTTTATAGACGAGCTCCCAGGGCCTTGGATCGCCTGAGCCACCCATGGCTCGCCCGAGCCACCCATGGCTCGCCCGAGCAAGCTGGAAACCACAGAACCACGAAGCCCGCATTGGCTCGGTCGAGCCTGCCTTGGCTCGGCCGAGAACTCCCTCTGAAATCAGGTTTCTTCACTCCTTTGCTCCGCTCGGTCGATCCAACTTCCTTTTAACCTTTGGTTCGGGTGATTTACCTCCAAAACTCACCCAAAAGTGCTATAATATGATCAAAATCTATCCTACAACATTCAAAACACAAAAACGCGAAAATACAACAAAAGAACAACAAAAACATATGATATGAGGGTAAAATGAACGCAAACATGCACGCGCGCACATCAAAATATAGGTCATTTTACACACATATCATAATCCCCCAAACTTAAACCTTCGATTGTCCTCAATCAAAACAAAGTAAAGCAATTCATGAACCTCATGAAACAATCCTCAAAGCTCATCCTAGTTATCTTGGCATGCCCTAATCAATCGAGATCATCACCTAACTTTGTAACATGGTTAATGCTAAGGACTTGAACCACTCATCAATTTTTGGATAAAGAAATGATAACACTCCCTTACGTGTTTAGGGACGATGAGCATCACTCATTCACAAGATATCGAGCACAATTTCCATAGGCTTGAAACTATTCTCACCACTATACTACAACGAGTTGGCTCCTAAAATCAAGAAGGTCTTTGTTTTTGGTTATAATGTGACTTACTAAAAGGTAGGTGGTTTTGGGCCAAAGTGACTAAACTCCTCAATTTCCCAAAACCCTCAAACTTATTTTCTTCAATCCACTTCAAACCCGAGGTTTCTTATTCACAACATTTCTTTCTTTTTCTTCTTTCTCCTCTTTTTTTTTTTATATATTTTTCCACACCATCATTCATTCTTTTCATGGTGCTTTTCTTTCTTTTCTCTTTTCTCTTTTTTTTTTTCTTTTTCTCAAGCACCCAAAATTTTTGTTGGTGCAACAATTTTTAGGATTTACATCAATCCTTCATTTCATAACTTCCATGCCTCAATACTTGCAATAAAAAGATACCAAACAATTCCCAACCCAACTCTTATCACCGTATTCACCCTCATACACTCTTTCCCCCCAAAATGTGTCCTAATAATTTCAAAGGAAATCCACCATTAAAGCTTAATCACGGGGTCAAAGGTATGAAAGGCAAAATTATGATAACAACCACCTTATACTCCCGGAGTGAAAGGTAGGACTAAAATTGATGGCCTAATATCATTTTTTAGTTACCAAACTCATGCCAAAATAGATAGAGAATAAGTGCAAGTTCTAGATCTTGTGCTCTCAATCTTGCCACTCACAATCGATAAAGATATGACAATATCATGGCTCAAATCTCATAGCTTTTTGTCAAGTCCTATGCATTAACCACACACAAAACTCGGCAATTCAAAAGTTCAACTAAAGCATGCCTTGACAACTAGATTCCGCTCTATCATTGGTCAAGGTATATATCAAACTCACTAAGTAAATCATGATTCAAATCTCAAGTTCTTGTTTGGGTTCATAACACACACACAAGCACACAACATCCTAACAACAATCTACATGCCATAAAACAATGTAATGAATCTAATTGGTAGAAGGAACGATAGAAAGCGTTACCCATCGGCACACACGATCAAACCGCTCTCCTTGCCTTATTTGTACCTACTATAAATCAACAAAAATACCACCAAAATATTGAGCATAATCAAGCCAATTAAGTTCTTATTTCCACCAACTTCCACAAACCAATCATCAACAAAAATAGGCAATATCCACTAGCTCCACCATTCAAACCAAACCATTAAACATTCCACAAACCAAACCAAATAGAAAAAATTCAATCTCATGCAAGCTCGCTAATAATCATCAACAAACCCATTCCATTAACATTTGAAACATCAAAATATCATCCACATTCAAATATCCAAAGTCAAATCCAAAGTGAAAGTAAATCAATATTGTTATACAACCAAGTCAAATTAACTAAACTAGAAAGCAGTAAAGATATAGAGAGAGGGAGAGGAGATCACGTCACCGACTACCGACACTTCCCCCCAAACTTAGTCAAGTGAGACTAAGTTTGTAAAAAGGTAGGCGGTGAGGTCTCACTCCATGGAATCCGGCTGCTGCTGGCGTTAGTCCTCCTCATCCTGTGGAGGACGATTACTGCAGCAATGCTGACATGGCATAGGGATCACCTCTTCACACTAAGCAACAATCAATCTAGACATATCCAGATGAGCTTTGGAATTCATCAACCAGTTGGAACGGTCTAGCAGATCATCAATCTCAGTCAACGCATGGTTAGGCAATTCAATTCCCATATCACCAATTTTGTAAAAATAACAATCATCAAACTTAGATGGGACCAAAAAGGCCTTAGTAACCAATGCAGTTGTATTGAGGCTCAAACCCGGAGCAAAAACTCCCGACATAACAACACCACAAAATTCAAAAATTGGCAACATCAAGCCACCACCACAAATAATTGAATTCACAAATTTGCAAGTGTTGTTCCAACTCTCCATTAACCATCCACCAATTGAGAAATCCCGTCCATTCAACAAAGCAAACAGAAATTGAAAATCAGAAATACTAACAGCACCAGATCCATCAAAACCACAGGACCAACCCTCTAACATATTGCGGAGATAACGAACGATAGGATTCTTAATCATAAATGACCTACACGACTGCACATCAAAATCACCCGAAACACTAACTCCAGAAATTGATTCCCACAATTCAATAGGATTAAGCTCATCAAATATCCTGTCTCCTCAAGGAAAACTCTTGACCAACAAGTTTGAATTTTACCAGAACTGGAACACCGTTTGCACTCCATGTGACTTGAACAGAGGCCAAGAATTCCCTCGTCAACCTCACATACGTCGGCCATCTCCCATAAAGCAATTTCCTCCATCCCATTCGAGTGAACAAACTCCAAACATCCTTCTTCGAATCCAAAGCTTCCAAAGTTTCTCGGCATAAATATGTCGTTCCAATCACATTCTTTTGTGTCAACTCAATGTACCGTGCATATTCATCATCATTAAAACCCTCAGGCCTGCAAATGGAAGAAGAAGAAGGAAACCCAAGTTCATGCCTATTAGCCATGACAATTCAAAATAGTATAATCACACCAACCAAAACGATTATGAGGCAATGAAAATTTGGGAAGGGAAATTTCGACCGAGATGAAAATGGGGTGAAATGGGGATCGCCAGAAATTTATATTTTGCGCGTGGCTCGGCCGAGCGGCAGATGGCTCAACCGAGCGACGCCTCTATCCGTGCGGTTTGGCTCGGTCGAGCCTGCCTCGCTCGGCCGAGCAAAGTCTCTGTCCGAAGTGCCCGAACCAGCTCGGCCGAGCGACACTTTTGACTTTTTTCGCCCTTTTCCTGCACAATCCTGATCACTTCGCCTACACGTTTCCTATCTTCATTCACAGTGCAAATCAAACTTGTAGAACCACAAACAATTAAGAATCCTTCAACAAAATCACACATCATTAAACTAACAAAAGCAATTAACAAACATTTATTCAAAACATAAAAAGAAACAAGCTGTAAATCCGTTGGGTTGCCTCCCAACAAGCGCTTTTTTAACGTCGATAGCTCGACAAACTTACCTCGCAATCAATCGTGGTCAAAGGGTGCTGATCCAGAACTCATACCTCGGTCTATAGTCACATGCTCCTCCGGAAAGAAAAGTTTCCTTCGTGCACTCCGAGGTGGATCCATATCCATTCGAGCTTTCTTCAATCTACTTTGATCCAACTCATCTTCATCCCCCGGATCCTCATTTTCTTCACTTTCCTTGCCCATGATATTTAAGCCCGGATTAAGCACATCCTTCATTCTTTTCTTTTTCCCAACTTTCTCAACTTCACTCTCATTCACAGTCTTTGGAGGTAAAGAGAACACCACTTCCTTTCCACAACATCGGAAAGTGAGCTCACCTTGTTTCATATCGAATAATGCATTAGCCGTGCGCAAAAATGGTCTTCCAAAAATCAGTTGAATGCTATCCTTGTTCTTCATGTCCACCACAAGGAAATCTCCCGGAAATGTAAATGTCAAAACTTCCACATGAACATCTTCAACTATCCCCCGTGGGCAAATTAAAGTATGATTCGCCACTTGCAAGACTTGACTTGTAGGTTTGAGTTCTCCAATCTCCAACTCCTTGTACAAGTCCCATGACATCACATTCACACTATCTCTGGAGTCACACAAGGCTTTCTCGACATTAACGTCTCCAATTTCACATCCAATCACAAAGCCCCCCGGATCCTCCTTCTTGCTAGCTATGTTCTTCTTTTCTTGTTCATAATTCCTCACATCACGTGGCTCATCATCTGGGAAAATTTCCACTCCAACAAGTTCATCCAACATCGGCACTCGCTCAATTTCTTCTGGAAGCGGCATTTCAATATCTCCCTTCCGTACATAATCAAAGAAATTTACATTTTCGGTTTGCTCATCATTCCTTGCTTCCACCTTTTCTACTTCGATCTCATTTTCTTCTTCAACACCCAATATCGACTCTTCTTCACTTTCCACTATCACAATTTTAGGAGTCATTGCTTCCAATCTTTCCTCCATCTTGCTTTTATCCTCGACCATATTACAACCTTTCTTTTGCACTACCTCGGTATCACTCGGGAATTTCCCAACTTGATGCTTCCCGCTCAATTGTTTAGCAATAGAGGAAATTTGAAGTTGAATTCGGCGAACATGCCATCGTACTTCTCAAATCTCTTGTCTATTTCCTCATTTAGATTCCTCCTTGGCTCTTGGGTGGCATATCTACTATTTCCCCCAGCATATCCCCCTTGGCTACTACCTCCCCCTTCAAGTTGTAACGGCGGATTAAGAGCATTGTTCGGGTTTGCATAGGAGAAATTTGGGTGAAACCGGTTAGACGGATGGTAGTACATGTGACCCGATGGATTGTATTGAGGATGGCCATCGTATCCCATCCTTTGATTAACAAAATTAACACTTTCCGGGAAGGACTCTTCATGTCGAACCACCATCATTTCCTCATTTCGGTTCCCCGAAGTAGACAATGCGTCAAGCTTCCTTTGCATAGCTGCTATTTGCTCTTTAAATTCCTCACTTTCCTTAGCCTCGTTGACCGATATGACCGATCGATAATCTTTTCGTTCCTTGGGCCAATGGGAACTATTTTCGGCTATTTTCTCAATTGTCCACCAAGCTTCTTCCTCTTCTTGATCTAAGAATGCACCACCCGATGAAGCGTCCATCATCACTTTTGTATCATAGTTTAGTCCCCCATAGAATTGGCAAATTTGTTGACTCCGAGAAAGACCATGTCTTGGACACTTGCGTAGAAGCTCTCGGAACCGATCCCAATTTTCATAGAGAGGTTCATCGTATCTTTGCCCAAATGATGTGGTATCGGCCCTTCTCTTCAAAGTCAAACTCGGCGGAAAAAACTTTTCTCTCAATTCATCCCAAGTGGCAATATTCGATTTTTCTAAACCTTCGAACCAATTCCTAGCTCCATCCCTCAAGGAGAATGAGAATAACCGCAGCCGTATTTGATCTTGGGGCACTTGGTTGATCTTTATAGTATCCATAATCTCCAAAAATCGAGATATATGAACATTTGGATCCTCGGTTACGTGTCCCCCAAATTGGTTGTTTTGTATCATTTGGACCAACTGTGGCTTTATCTCAAATTGTGTGGCATTTACTCCTAACCAAAAACCTCCTGTTAACGGTTCCCCTTGAGGTCGAAAAAGGTTTTGTAGTGGTCTCCAAGGACCATTCCTCTCATTTAACATAGCCTTCATCAACTCGAGTTGTCTCTCCAACTCTTCAATCCTAACTGTGTCCTCTCCATGGTTAGCCATCTCAAAATCAATTTGACTATTTCCGCTTCTTTCTTGAAATTTCATTGCCTCAAACTCCCTAGCCTTTGATCGAGTTATCATGAACTACCTAGGAAAAATCAACAAAACAAATTACAAAGCAAGACAATTCAACTAAACAAACTAGAACAATTAGCAAACAAATGTTAGTATCAATATTCACACAAGCATTTCCTCAAACACCCAGCATACACTCCTTCAAACTTCCAATAATTTCACAAGACCTACTAGAAGATTCCCCGGCAACGGCGCCAAAAACGTGACGACGGTGAAATGCAACACTATCTTCACGTTAAATTTTATCAATCCGAGTACTTTTCAGTTCGCTCAAGTGAAAACTATTTACTTGTTTGAAGGTTCAATAGCTAGGCAAATCATAGTCATTGGTAATTGTTTAACTAGGCAAAATAGAATGTAATCAAGCATACAAGTAACAAAGCGATAACAAAACATGTAATTAAACTTCACAAGCCAAAACAATTGAGTAACTTGCTTAGGTAGATCAAAATCTCAAGTTCAACAATAAGAAGATAGTGAGTGTTGATTGAATTTCTATTGTTCCAAGTTGAATTAAAATATGTTGTAAACCAAGTTTAATCCATAGGAGGTTGAGCAACCGACCCTACATTCGCTAGCCACTTGCTACGGAAAACTAGCGGTAGATGACACTAGGAATTGCAAACAGCTACGTTATTAACCCCTAGATCACTCCCAATCGACCGTCAATTATCGCCCTACACCTAGCCCCGCACAGGGATTGGAACTAAAATCGTTAGAATATACACTTTTCACGACGATTCCGCCCGCTTGTTGGCTGCAGCGTTCACATCAACTACCTCTAAGGTTGGCTATTACCTACACCTAAGAGATAAGAAATAAGCTCAAGAGCAATTCAATCCCTCAAAGGAATGTAAACAAGCAAATTTGATATCAACTCTTCACAATATCCATTCTACAACACTCACAATTGAATTTAGTTCTTCATACCTTGAATTGAGTACAAATCAATAAGAAAAATGAGAGAATCCATAACAAAATAGCAAGGTCTAAGTATGATCTTCTTTGATTGCCTTCCTTGGACTTGATCTACCTTCCTTCCTTCTAGATCTTCACCAAATTGGAAGAATTTGGCTTGAATCTCCTTGAATGTGGATGGGGAATGGTTTGGAGATGAATCTAGAGAGAACACTCGTGACGGTTATTTGAAATCTGACTAAAAGTTCTTTTAAAATGCGAAAATCTCCCTTTTATAGACGAGCTCCCAGGACCTCGGATCGCCTGAGCCACCAATGGCTCGCCCGAGCAAGCTGGAAACCGCAGAACCACGAAGCCCGCATTGGCTCGGCCGAGCGAACCCTCTGAAGAGCAGGCTCGGTCGAGCACTGCAGGGTCGGCCGAGCCAAGCCTCTGTTCCAATGGCTTGGTCGAGCCTGCCTTGGCTCGGCCGAGAAATCCCTCTGAAATTAGGTTTCTTCACTCTTTTGCTCCGCTCGGTCGATCCAACTTCCTTTTAACCTTCGGTTCGGGCGATTTACCTCCAAAACTCACCCAAAAGTTCTATAATATGCTCAAAACCTATCCTACAACATTCAAAACACGAAAACACGACAAAAGAACAACAAAAACATATGATATGAGGGTAAAATGAACGCAAACATGCACGCTAGCACATCGAAATATAGGTCATTTTAGACACATATCAATCCCTTTCTCAAATGTGAAATAAGATTAAATCTGGATCATTGATTATTCAAATGAACGCGCAGGATCATTCCATATTTTTTAAAAAAAAATTGCTGCAGTAAAAAAGATAGAAAGTTTCATATAAGGATAATAATGTCATTGTACACAAATTTAAATATTCCTACGTATCTGGATCCCGAATTAAACGGGAATTAGTTGCTTTACAGTTTTAGAAATATTAACCTACCAACCACATTAATTTTAAAATTTAATCGATTTCGCTGCATTATTAAGAGAAAAAAGTTTCATAATTAAAAGGAAGAAGTTGCATTACATGGGATTTTTTAAAATCAAAATTATATATGCATGATTTTCACCCCTAATTTTTGTGGGGTTTGATTTCTAAAATACTAAATTTCAAAATTAAATTATATTTTCTTCCTAATTTATTGGGATTGAGTCTTTGAATTATAGTATTTCAAAATTAATTTTATTTTCTTTAGAAATTTCTAATTTTAAGCAATTTATTTTGTGATTTCGAATTATCTATCATATTATGTTGCATTATCTATCACACAATGTTGCATTATTTTATGTGAAATAATGCATTATATAGCTAGCAATATTTTATTATTCTAAAAATATTGACACAAAATTATAACAATATTTATACTACATCAAAAGTTGCATTATTAATCTGAAATATATGCATTAGTTTAATCAATTCATTGCAGTATCTTAAAGTATACCAGTTTACATGGAGATAAGGAACAATTAGTTGCATGAAGCAAATTTACAGACTTAGTCAATGCATGTTTACAAGCTTAAAACTGAAAGTTTATGGGCTAATTGCTGCTAGGGGTGGGAATAGGCCAGGCCAGACTTTGACTCCGAAGGCCTGAGCCTACTATAAATTAAGTAGGCCTGAGCCTGGCCTATTATCTATGACAGGCCATTACAAAGGCCTAGGCCTGGCCTTTTCAATAAAATAGGCCTGGCTTGCAGCCTTTTAAAAGCCTGTTTGAGCCTATCTAATACAAAATATTAATTAACTAAAATTAACATACATTTAAAAACTAAAATACAAATAACATAATTTCTTAATTTCAGAAAAATGCAATATACAATAAAGCACCAATCTTCGAATCTTGATGAAAACTTAATAACGTGATCTTCAATCTTGACAAATATAGATAACATATAATATCAATCTTTGAATAATAAAACTCTTAAAAACAAAAACGAATCTAATATATACAATATAATGTAAAAATTAAATAAATCACCTATTTAATAAAATTATTAAGAACCAACTACACATAATGTTAATTACTATGGCGAGAGAGCACAGTAACTGCAATGAAAAAAGTGTACAACTTTTGGAGCTATCACTTACTCGTTTGAGCACAAAAGGGAAAACGATTGAAGTAAAGTGAGAAAGCACCATTAAAATCGTAGATGCATTATCTTATGAGCCAATATCGATCCAGTGAGTAAACACATTCAACGGTTAATATTTGGGACAGCAGAATCAAAGCCAAAATAGATCTTGTGATGAACTTGAAATCCAAAACGAAATAAAAACCTTAGAAGGCCATACAAAATGAGGATAACTGTTACTTTACAATGAAACATTAATTTATACGGCTCGGTAAGCATGTGTTTTCCTCCTATCCTTGGGTGTCTCAATACCTGGTGATCCATGTGGAACATATATCTATAATAAAAACAGAGAGGGGTATCAAAGTGATATATTTTGCTTGAGGAAATCAAAAAAATGAATCATGGATAGTATGATAAAGGGGCCTTACATTGCTGACTGTTTGTTCCTAGGTAAGATCTCGAGTTTCAGGGCCGCGAGCAAGAAAGAAAGTGCAGCAAGATAAATTAGTCTGAAAACAAAGTTAGATTCTTCCCTTATTGAACCAGAAGCGTTTTGTGCCTCTCCCCCATCCATTGCTTCATTTAGTGCCTGTCATTCAACCATAAGCAATGGTACTTGTCCCAGTTTCATTTCTAATCCTTTCTAAGATTTCGCTGGAAAAGAGAGAATTCAAGAGTGAAGAAAAGAAAGGAAGAGTGGAAGAGGAAGAACAGCGCTAGTGCTTAAAATTTTAGGGTTTAGATATTTAAGTATGTATTTCTATTTAATATAATATTAAGTCTAAATAATAAATATATTAAGTTATTATATATATATATATATATATATATATATATATAATTTATTTTAAACAGGCCGGCCCGATAGGCTTTCAAGGCCTAATCTTAAGCCTTGGCCTAGGCTTATATAACTATATAGGCTTTTTCAAAAGCCCAAGCCTAGCCTTCTAAATTAATAGGCCTGGCCAGGCCAGGCCCGAAGCAGGCCAGGCTGTAGGCCCCTGTCGGGTAGCCTGGCCTATTCCCACCCCTAATTGCTGCAAGTACATATATTTACATTCTCCAAAATTTTACACAACTATAAAATAAAAAATATACTGCAAATTTACAGGCTTGATAAATGCAAGTTTACGGGCTTAATCAATGGACATTTACCAGCTTAATTATTGCAACTATGTAGTTAAAACACCTTGCTTAAATCACAACACGTGAATATATGCAATTGTACAAGCTTAATATATGCAATTTTAACTATAAATTACTGCAACTAAATATAATTATAAATAGTCGAATTTAATGTACACGCATAGAATCCTTCACAAACTGCATCCACAAAAATAGAATTTGATTTTTGTTCCAAAAGCGCATCGCCCATAACAAAACATCTACGGTAAAATGACGACGAACTGCGAAAAACAAACAAGAATAATTACCGTGCAAACACTTGTTGAATAAAATAACTATACCCTCAATATTACACTAAGGTACGTTCAATTTCACTTTTCAACAACAAATTATAAATCAATGGAGTGAATTGTGTTGGTGTAATTAGCATAAATTCCATGGAGCAGTAGATGGGTATGGTGAAGATGACTGTGGACTCACCTAATGGAGCAGACGATTCCTTCGTAGGGGTCATCCTCTACAAGATTGCTAATGACCGATCTGTTTTTGAAGACGAGTTGAGATTGAGAGAAATGGTGAAATTCGCATTCACCTCCACCAATCATCACAAGAGATAAGGGGTCACCCTCTCTCTCTCTCTCTCTCGCACCATATGAGAATAAAATTTATGAAAAAAAAATGTAACGTGATATGGAATAGAATCAATGGAGGAGATATTAGTTATGGTATTTTTAAACTGCAACAAAAACCTTACTATAATACCCTTTGATTCATTTAAATATGGAAAATAAAAATTAAAAAATAAATTCTATAGATTAATCACAACCATCCAAATTTAAAAATTAATGGTTCAGTCTTATCTGGAACGTGGTTCACATATGATTACAACTTTATATTATATATGGAAGGGATCAAATGCTAAAAAGTTAAAAGATACTAAATAGGAATAAATCCTGAACCCTTTGGTTTTAGACTATATGAATATAATATGATCACATATATAAATATAATCCAAATTATATATCCAATTTGATTTAGACTATTTAATATTTATAAGATTACATTATTTTTATGTCAGAGAACTAATTAAATTAGTTGAAATTTTATGTTATTATATAAAATGATAGGTGTATTTTTTAAATAATGTCTTTTGGCTAAAAAGAAAAAAATATATTGAAATCCTTCAAAATTGTCGTGAGAAAATGGAAAACGTAAGAAATTTGAAAATATTGAAGTTTCAAACAATTTCATTTGCAAATACATGCAGTATTTTATTTTAAAATATAAAATTTCAATGAATTTAATTAGTTTTTCGTTATCAAAAATAAATCCGGTTCTATATTTGTATAGTATACAACATTTGAATATTTAATTGAAAACATTTTGTATTATTTGAAAAAAAATATATAATTTGGATTATATTTGAATATTTGATGTTATGATATGTACATAGTTAAGTGAATAAAATAATACTAACAAAAACATCTGAGTGTTGTAGTGATGATTTTTAGGGGAAAACGGTATGTGTATAAATAAAATATTGCAAATTATTTGTTTTATAAATGTATATATTATAAAGATTGAACTTTTATAAGATAAGAAAATGGAAAATAGAGTTTAGTAGTCAGAAGTCCAACTTGAAGTCTGAGGCACAAATTGAATTTTATAGAACTTAATTATTATTTTATGCGTTGCCTACATCACACGTAACTTGCACTACTGAGTCTACTATGATGGTGGTGTGTGACAATCATTACCACCAGGAATTTACTCCATATGTTAACAATATGTAATGTGTGTATCTTTGATCGAAATACTTCTTATTATTATTTCTTTCTTTTTTTCTAATTTTAATAGCATGCCATACCATTTCACATGCCCTATTTTCTAAACCCAACCTTCATTCTTGGAGAAAATATAATTAATTTGTGTGTAAGTTGAGGGTCAATTGAATTTGATTATTACATTTCTTGACTCAAAAATTTCCCTATTCCTGGAAGTTGCATAGCTTCTTCAATTTATTTGATCTTTTGAATTTTTTGAAAAAAAATTCCATTTACGTAAAGGTGGTTGTAGTGATAAAGCTTAGCGATTTCAACACATATGAGGATCCTCTGCTATGCTTTGACACAGCAGAGTGTGTTGTGCATCCTCTACAACCACACACTTATTTTTTTATTGAATTTATTGTAATTGTTGAAATGCACTTTTTTATTTGAGTTTATTATAATTGTTGAAATGGTTGTGGTTGTGGAGGGTGCAAAACACACTCTGCTGTGCCATAGCACAACAGAGGATCCTCATCCTTTCAACACTACCAGATCATTAATAAAGTTGAGAACCATCAATTTTTTTAGCGTGTTGCTAAATGGCATAATTGGATTGCCATAATTTGGCCGTAATAAACTCATTGAAGTAATCTTAATAAATTTATTGTGAAATAAGCGATTGCAACAAACATAAAATAAAGAACACAAAGATTTATAATGGTTTGAGCGTAAGCTCTACGTCCACTCTTCAATCCTCCTTGGTGATGATTTTATTTTGGTGGATAGAATACAAATTAATTGAACAAAACACAATGATGGAGCAGAGATATTTATAGGGAAATATTCCTTGACACTTAAGGAATATAAATCTAGGTATGGTAAAATATATCTAAATCCAAATATATCTTAAAATAGATTAATACCTATCCAAATGTAATATTGATAAATATAAATCTTGTTCAACAAGAAAATAAGATATACATTATATCTTTTTCATAGCTACCCAACTCGAACAGCTCCTCGAGTTCCTTGACCTACACAAGCTTGACCCACCTTTTCGACTCAGTCTACACGAACCACTTCTTCAAGTTATATTGACACTACTTCAACAAATTTTTATGGAGTTAAAGTTGTACATTTAACTCTATTTGAAATACAAGTGACACATATAAAATAATAAAATCAAAGATTTTGGACAATTTTAGTTCGAGCAAAATGATATGTATGATAGTTAGTTTCGTATTTGGGAAGTTATTTGAATTATTTTGTGATATTTTAGTTGCGGTTATTAATTAGATTGTGTGTTAGAAAGTGGGATGATTCCCTTAATATTAGGAACTACTTTGTACTCTATTTATTTAGAGTCTTTAAATGAATAAGCATGCAACGAAAGTTAAAAGTTCAATTTCTATTTCTTAAATATTTCTGAAGTTCTTCCCCTACTCGAATTAGGGCATATCATTTGGTGCTCTTGTTGAGAGAATGTTGCCGCGTAAGGAACAGACATGAGTCTCATCTCCATCTTTGATAGATCTCATCCATTCAGTAGTTGAATCTTTGAATGACCCGTGACAGCAAACCTATGAACAAAAATTGATGGCACAAGAATAAAATTCAAAGTTCACAACCGATATCGAATCGCTAACCAACCTAGCCGGTAACCTCTTTAACCAAATTGAGATCAATCGATGAGAGTCCAGCAATCAAAATCTTCAATCCTCTTATGATGAAAACAACTCAAAAATAAATCATCTTCAATCCCTATCATCCACACCATTTGCAAATATCAAACCTCCAAAAATATTCTTGAACTCATTTGACAGCTGTAACCCACTTGATTGGTTATTTCAAGCCAATCAATATTTTGAATTTTGTTTCAAATTCTGGCTCACCGACGACTGCCAATTATCTCTTTTTATGTGCAGGGAGGGAGATGCTCTCAGTTGGTACAAATTGATGCACTCAAATCAAATGTTACAAACTCAGAAGCATTTGTTTGTGCTCTTCAAGTGCATTTTGGCCCCTCGCAATATGGAAACTCATAGGCTGCATTGTTCAAGTTCCATCAACACAACTACGTCTCCGATTATGAAGTAGCGTTTGAAAAGTAAAGAAATTGTGTAGTAGGACTCCCTACAGCTTCTATTCTCTATTGTTTTGTATTACGCCTGAAACCAGAGATCCTGCAAGAAGTAATAATTCATCGATCTTACAATATGACTGATGCAATTGGATTAGCAAAATTGGTGGAAGCAATACTACAGGACTCAAGTCAAATTCTTTATGGACTTCAATAGACAAACCCAATCCCGCCTACAGTTCCTCTGAATGCACCAGCTTAAGCATTACTTCCTGCACCTAGGGCCAAGTAAACTCTTCCTCTTCATAAGTCCCCTGAGGAGATTCAACACCGTAGAGCAAAAGGATTGTGCTATAATTATGATAAAAAGTTCATCCCTAGTCACAAATATATAAATTGGCTCAACATTTAGAACTATTAGCCCCAAATGAAGCTGCAGCACCACATTCACTCACCCCGTTTTCAATTTTAGTGAACCGCCACCTTCATATGATGCTCAGCTGCATTTCCTGGAAGAACCTCCTTCATCCCACTAATCTCTTGTAGCTTATCGCAATGTTCCCTCCTCGCATTATATTTTTGCCGCCAGCTCTTGACGTTGAGGACGAGGACTTTGCTAACGGGAAGGGCAATGATATGTTTGATGCTTAGTTTAGTATTTGGGAAGTTATTTGAATTATTTTGTGGTATTTTAGTTGCAGTTATTAATTAGATTGTGGGGTAGACAGTGAGATGATTCTGTTGAAAGGTTGATCACCTTCAACTCTTACAATATTGCTATTTGCTGCAAAGCCACTGGAGTATGCATGGTGCATGGCGAGGAGGTGAGGAGTTTGGCGAGGAGGAGTGTTATTTTCTCATAAATAAAGCGTTAACACGCTTTTGTGTTTTAGTTATTTTGATCATGTGTTCTACATGAGTGTGGCCGCAACTTCTCTCATGCACTCTCTCTTCTCTATATTTCGAAAGAAAACTGGATTTTGTAATTTGAGTTTTACAGTTTAATAAGATTTTCTTTCTGTCATGCTTTCATCTTCGTACATTTCAACATGGTATCTATAGCTAGGTTCTATCCTTAATTGTTTTACCTCAGTTTTATGGGGAAGACTCGTCATCAAACATGGCAAAAGGTGGTTGCGGAAGAGCAAGGTGACACCTCTAATCCCCATGATCAATTTACATATAAGAATCCTTTTTCTAAACTTCAGCACGACAATCAAGACTCGATGGTTAGGAATCAACCAGATCCAGCGCATTTGCAGGATATTTTCTTCATACACCCCAACGATCATACAAATTTACATCTAGTTCCTGTTGAATTGATGGGTAATAACTTCTATACATGGAACCATTGTGTCAAATGTTCTATAAGTGTTCGTAATAAGCTCAGATTTATTGATGGTAGCTTGCCAGAACCACCTGCGAATTCACCCCATTACAATGTCTGGATCAAGGCCGATTACCTAGTTTATTCTTAGATATGAAATTCGATCTCTAAGGATCTAGCTGTAGGATTCCAATACATTGAAAATGCAGCTAAGTTGTGGTTGGAAATTGAGTCTCGTTTGCATCGGTGCAGTTGTCCTAAGATATATCAATTAGAGCGTGAGCTTATTAATTGTGTGCAAGGTTCCTAGTCGGTTATGCTATATTTTGACACATTACACTCTCTCTGGGATGAAATTAATATCCTAAATGCCCAATCTGATCACAATTGTGTCTGTGGTGGTCGAAGATAGGAAGAAAATAATGAAGTTTTGGTTGGATTTGAATGACTCATTTGATGCAGTAAGGATTCAGATCTTATTGCTTGATCCTCTACCCAGTGTTAGTAAAGTCTATTCGATGATACTTCAAGATGAGGATCAGAAAAGGGTGTCTTCTCAGCAAATTCTAACCAGTGATATGGTCATGTTTACCTATAATCAACAGACTACAGGACCAAGCAAGGTTAGAAAGCCAGGGGCTGCTCAACCAAAACCATGGCAAAGTAAAGAAGAGAGGAGAGGTTGATTGCACTGGTAATTCTAGCATAGATATGGAGAAGTTGATTGAGGAGAAAATTGCTAAGTGTCTTCAGAAGCATAAGGTTGATGATGAAAAGGTGAATCTTCTCACCCATGATTCTTTGCCAAGTGATCCCTTCTCAGATTTTCAGGGTCATTACATATTTGGTGTACTGAATTAGTTAACCAAACTCAGTGGATCATTGATTCAAGAACGAGTGTGCATATCTATTACAATATTACTCTTGTGAGGAATGTATTGGGTCTTGACATTCCTCAAAGGATTTATCTACTAGAAGGGAGTACCACATGGATACATTCTGCAGGAGAGGTCCTTTTATATGATAAATTGTGTCTCAAGAAGGTTTTATTTGCACCTTCTTTTACTTATAATCTTATTTATGTGGCTCAATTGATTGATGACATGAATGTGAGGGGTACATTTACTGATACTCATTGTCTCATTCAGAGAAAGAGGAATGATCATGTTCTCGGGATAGAAAGAGCCTTGGGCAAGGTTTATGTTCTTACATCCCAATCGGTTGTATGTGTTAATGTTGTCATTCATAATAATAGATATAGCTAAATTAATGCATATATTTAGTGTATCTTCAGTAACATTTTAGATTAGCATAATTTGTGGATATCTTTTTTGTATATAATCTGAATTTTTTATAATGAAAGATAAGGGAAATTACTTCATCTATTATGGTATCACGATTCTAGGCGCTCATTTTCTTTCTCCTTCCGATGCACGCCTCTAACACCAAACCTTTTTTTTTTCCTTCCTTCCGTCGATCATGGCCGGAAACAAAAATACATTCCATCCAGCCCTTGCAGTTTCTAACATCCGCAATCATGTTTCAATCATTCTGGAGATAGAGAACATTCAATACGGCACATGGGCTGAATTGTTCCGGATTCATGCACTGTTGCACCGGGTTCTTCATCATATTGTTGATACAGACCCACCAAAAACAATTCCTACAGATCCTGACGAGAAGGAGCTTTGGTTGGCGCTTGATGCCACAGTCCTTCAATGGATCTACGCCACCATTTCATTAGATCTATTACACACTATTATTAAAAATGATCTCATGGCTCGAAAGGCATGGGAACGATTGAAAAATATATTTGAAGATAACAAAAACTCACGAACTGTGACGCTGGAGCAGGAGTTCTCCCAGACCAAGTTGAAGGCTTTTCCGTCAGTATCCATATATTGTCAACGACTGAAGCTTCTTTCAGATCAATTGAAAAACATAGGCGCACCTATCTCTAATAATCGCCTCGTACTTCAATTGATTTCTGGACTCACCGAGGCTTATAGTGGGTTCGGTACTCTTATTCGACAGCGTGACCCACTGCTAGAGTTTTACCAAGTGTGGTCTATGCTAGTACTTGAAGAATCTGCTCTTGCTGGTAAAACTTCATCTGCAAATGCGCTACTGGTGTCTTCTCCTCCTCTAGTTGTGAGCAATTCATCAACTCTTCCATCTTTGCTGTGTGGTAATGGGCGTAAAAAGAAATCAAACCGTAGGGATGGACAGTTTCAGACATAGCGCTCATCAAATCCATCAAGCATGGGGCCTCATTCTGGAACCACTATGCCTGGACAATGGGCTGCCCCTTGGCAATGGCCATGGTCGGTGCCACCATGTCCTTATCCTACGCTCCCGTGGGCTGGACAACCTCATCCACCGCAGCATAGCTCCTGCCCAACATCATTTCAGCCGAGTGCGCTTGGTCCCCGTCCTCAGTCATTTTTGGTGCAGTCTGCTCCAACACCGACTGAAATTGAGGCAGCTATGATGACTTTGGGTATTACTCCACCAGATGCAAGTTGGTACATGGATACCGGGGCAACTTTGCACATGACATCGGGATCTGGTACTCTCTCGTCTTATCATAATTTGAGTTCTTCAAATTCTATCTTGGTTGGTAATGGTCAAAGTATTTCAATTGTTGGAATCGGTACTACTTGTTTGCCTCCTCCTTATCCTCCGTTTGCTTTGCGTAAAGTCTTATATGTTCCGGGTATCATTAAAACTTGATATATGTTCGTCAATTTACATGTGATAACTCTGTCTCACTTAAATTTGATCCGTTTGGTTTTTCTATTAAGGATTATCACATGGGGAAACTTCTTTTTAGATGTGACAGTTCTGGGGAGCTTTATCCTATCACTTCTAGCACGACGACAACTCTTGCTGCGTTATCTCCTCGTGTCTGGCATGACAAACTTGGTCACCCCGGTAGTTCAATTTTTGAGTCTTTACGTAAGAATCATATGATCACTTGTGAGAAATTAAATAATTATACTCTATGTTCTTCTTGTTCTATTAGCAAAAACATTCGTCTTCCGTTTTTTACTTCTACAAATGTCTCCTCATTTCCTTTCAATATTGTGCATTGTGATGTATGGACATCTCCGGTTATGAGTTCTATGGGCCATAGATAGTATGTGATTTTCTTGGATGATTATTCTAATTTCTTATGGACTTTTCCTATAGCTCGTAAATTGTAAGTATATGCTGCATTTGTTTCTTTTCATACTTTTGTCTCTACTCAATTTGAACGTGATATTAAATCATTTCAATGTGATAACGGATGTGAGTTTGATAATCATATGTTACTTCGGTTTTCTTGTCCTCATACATCATCTCAATATGGGAAAATCGAACGTCAGTTTCGTACAATCAATAATACGATTCACACATTATTGTTCCGTGCTTCTTTTCCTACTTTCTTTTGGCATCATGCACTTCAACTGGCGACATATCTTCTTAATATATTACCACGCCGTCATATGCATTTTCAATCTCCTGTTCATCGTCTTTATCTTAGGCAGCCAGATTACTCTCATTTACGCATCTTTGGATGTTTGTGCTATCCTTTATTCCCTTCTACAACCGTTCACAAACTTCAGCCTCGTTCATCCCCGTGTGTTTTCTTGGGATATCCATTAAATCATAGAGGTTACAAATGTTATGATATGGTTACTCGTAAAATAATTATTTGTCGTCATGTGTTGTTTGATGAAACTAAATTTCCGTACAACACTACTCCACCAACATCCTCTTCTGCCTATGATTTTTTTTACACGAATACATCTTCATATGTTAATCATGTGTTGTCTCAGGAATCAATTCACTCTCCAGTAGTTTCTCCTTCACCTCCCCCCATCCCTCTTTCTCCTATGCATCATTTATCACTGTCGATGGTTGTTCCACCATCCCCACGACGGCCTGTGACTAGGAGTTAAAATGGAATTGTTCGTCCTAAACGCTTATTTAATCTTCTTTCTACAGTGTCCAAATCTCCCATTCCTAAAAATCCAAAACAAGCATTATAAGATCCAAATTGGAAATTGGCTATGCAGGAAGAATTTAATGCTCTTATTGCTAATAAGACATGGGAGTTGGTTCCCCGTCCATCTGATGTTAATGTTATACGTTCCATGTGGATTTTTACCCACAAAGAACATGTTGATGGTTCTTTTGAGAGGCATAAAGCCCGTCTTGTAGGTGATGGAAAGACACAACAAGTTGGCATTGATTGTGCTGACACGTTTAGTCCAATGGTGAAACTCGCTACAATTCGCACGGTTTTGTCTCTTGCTCTGTCCAAAAGTTGGAGAGTTCATCAACTAGATGTAAAAAATGCATTTCTTCATGGCATGTTGACTGAAACATTTTACATGCATCAATCGGTTGTTTTTCGGAGTTCTTCTCATCCTGATCATGTGTGTCTATTAAAGAAATCTTTGTATGGACTCAAATAGGCTCCACGAGCATGGAACAAACGGTTCACAGATTTTTTGGTCTCTATTGGTTTTGAGCAGAGTCGATGTGATCACTATTTATTTGTTTATTCTAAAGGAACATCCATGGCTTACCTATTGGTGTATGTTGATGACATTCTCTTGACTGCCTCATCGGAATCTCTACGACGGTCTCTTATTCTACAACTCAGTTCTGAATTTGCAATGAAAGATTTGGGTCCGGCTCATTACTTCTTGGGTGTTGCAATAACTCAACATAAGGGTGGCTTGTTTATTTCACAACGTAAATATGCCACAGATATATTGAACCGTGCCGCGCTTCTGAATTCCAACTCTGCATCTACTCCTATTGATATCAAACCTAAAATGGGTCAAACTACAAGTGCACCGGTGTCTGATCCATGCTTATACTGTAGTCTAGCTGGTGCGTTGTAGTATCTAACTTTTACTCGCTCGGACATTGTATATGCAGTTCAACAAATTTTTTTGTTCATACATGACCCGAGGGAGGCTCACATGGCGATGATAACTCGTGTCCTTTGCTATATTAAAGGCACACTTGAATTTAGTCTTCATATATATCCAAGTTCTTGCTCTTCTCTTATTGCATACACTGATGCGGATTTGGCAGGTTGTCTGGATACGTGGCACTCGACATCTGGTTTTTGTGTATTCTTGGGTAATAACCTCTTGTTTTGGTCTTCGAAGCGACAGAACACTTTGTCTCGCTCTAGTACAGAAGCTGAATACTTCGGGGTGGCTAATGTTGTTTCAGAAACTTGATGGATTCGTAATCTTCTTCTTGAGCTTTATTGCGCTATTCAGACAACCACCTTGGTTTACTGTGATAACATGAGTGTCATTTACTTATCTGAGAATTTGGTACAACATCAACGCACCAAACATATTGAATTGGATATTCATTTTGTCAGGGAAAAGGTCTCTCGAGGTGAAGTTCGAGTTTTACATGTTCCTTCTCGTCATCAATTGGCCGATATTTTCACAAAGGGACTACCACTTATTCTTTTTGCTGATTTTTGGTCCAATCTGAATGTTCTTCCCCTTCCGATTGCGGGGGCGTAATAGATATAGTTAAATTAATGCATATATTTAGTGTTTCTTTAGTTACATTTTAGATTAGCATAATTTGTGGATATCTTTTTTGTATATAATCTGTATTCTTGATAATGAAAGATAAGGGAAATTACTTCATCTATTACATAACAAGAACTTATCAACACTTGAATGGCACAAATTACTTGGTCATGCATCCATTACAACTATGAAGCATTTAATTGGTATACAACAGCATTGTGATACAAGTGCTTGTAATTAGGTTATTGTTTCTTGTGAAGTGTGTCACAAAGCCAAGCAATATAGAGATCCTTTAACATATCAAGGAAACAAATCAAGTTCAACATTTGAACTCATACACATGGACCTGTGGGGCCCTGTTGTGTTCTATAGTGATACTACGGGACTAATGTGCAAGTATACACAAATCACAAGTAATGTAGTCAAGAGAGACCAGATATCGTACCCAAGGGAGTGGATTTCTAAATCGTGCACTATGAATTGTTTGCAATTTGAGAAGAAAGTTTTGTCTAAGTCTATTCAAAACATAAAATGCGCAACAATTATAATTCCAAACAAATCTAAGATCAGTAATATTTCTTCACTCCACAAAATAAGCATAAAGGTTATGGTTAGTTTCACAAATACTAGAAAGCATACTCGGGTTATGGAATACAACTCACCACTGCTATCCTATATGCTAGAGTTTATGTCTCGCAAACCCCTGAACCTTAGAACTTTTTCTAATATTGCCTAGTGAAATGTCGTCCTACTAGATCTACACCCTCTCACTAGAATTCATATGTCTATGCCTTTCTTAGTGATCAGACGATGACAAAATAAAACAAAGCTCGATTAAGTTGCATTGTCTCACATGTCTATGAAATCAACACAATTATCTAAAATCCCATCGGCCTACTTCTCCTTTCGGTTTCCATAGGTGATGGGTTTCTATTCACTGTCGTGCTCAAGAAACAGTTGAAAAACAGGATCAAAGATAAGTTCAGTTATGCGAAACTCAGTTCTAATATATATTCAAGCAGATGGTGTTTTGCTCCACAACCCAAGTGTAAAATAGAGTTAGCTCATATTCGAAAATAAAAGAAATAAAAGCATAAGATCATTCGTCATCCCAATACAACTTGAAAATCTATCCACAAACTATAGACGATGATCCCTTTTGTGCTCCGATTACTTCCTCTCCAAGCTCGATCTCCCAGCACCTCTGCTCTCCGTTTGTGTGTTGTTGTAATTTTCTCTCCAAAAGTGCCGAGCCTTTTTGTTGATATTCTCTTTCTCTCAGCCGTTGATCTCCTTCTCCCTTCCATGATACATCCACGTGTACAAATGTCACTGTTTCCTTCAGACAAAGGATCGGCTTCCTTTAGTGCCACATGTCTCCCCAGCAGACAAGATCAAAAAGGACCTTTATTCTTGTCTCTGAGTGGCCCCGGAGAGAGAAAGTCTTCAGTCTTCTTGTTCATGCATTTCCTATGCTCAAGCATATCTCTCAATCAGCATGCGGCAAGTAAGCTCTAGCATTCCGAACCTGGTCAAGACTTCACCAAATGCTTGCAAAAACTTATTAAAACTTGCACAATTTAAAATACTATGACTTAATTGCAAATAAGCATAAACAAGCAAAAAGGACTTTGATTGCTAAGCATCTTATTCAAAACAACATCTAAAGTTCATGAAAAGAGATCAAAAGATAACTCTTTATGAGAGTTATCAGGCCCTTACAAAGGAGATTCTCTCACAAACACAACTTATATGTTGACAATTATTGGAAACTATAGTCGATGCACTTGTATTTTCTTGTTAAATTCCAAGGCTCAAGTTGTCGGTAAAGTTCATGGATTTTCTGAAAAATGGTGGACACTTAATTTGGGGTAAGGGCGAAGAAGGTGAGAACTGATAATGGTAGTGAGTTTATCAACAAGAGGATGTTAGAAATGTTTGCTGAACTTGGCATAGTCCATCATACTACATGTAGCGACATCCCACAGCAAAACAGGGTGGTGGATAGGAAGCATAGGTCTCTTTTGTAGATAGCACGGGCTCTCATGTTCCAAAGCAACCTACCACACAAGCTTTGGCCCTACTCCTTGCTACATGCCACTTGGTTACTAAATAAACTACCTGCTGCACAACTTAATTGGGAAATTCCTCATGCTATCTTATTGAAGGAAGATTTTACGAATGATGATTTTATTCCATTTGGCTGTCTTTGTTATGCTGTTGACACTACCCCAGGGAACCAGAAATTTGACTATAGAAGTTTAACATGTATCTCGCTGGGAATGGCTACTGGTAAGAAAGGTTATCCCTTTATGATATTCACAATGAGCAAGTTTTAACCAGCTAAGATGTTCATTTCTTTAATTACATCTTTCCTTTCCATTCCACCACATAGCATCCATCTCTTACCCCTTCCATCTCTACTGCTTCAAAACTCAAGCCATTTTTCATCCACCCGAATCTTTTAACCCTCCTGTATCTTATCCACTTGATGGATTTGTACATTGAAAGCATTATGATTAGTATATTATGTACAAGGTTTATTGGTTAATATATTGGGAGTCATTAATGTTGTATGTTCATCTCCTGTCTGAATTAACAAACATGTGTCGCAAATGATGTTATCCTATTATCTCGCCGATAGGAAGTTAATACGGTGTGTAGTAGATCACGGAAGATCGTATGGATCGATTGACCCTGCGAGATATAAATAGTATCACAGCTGAGACAGTCCCAGGATAGACTGTCGGTATAGGCTGCATCATACATAGTCATAAGCGGCTTATCTTGGTTGCTTGGTATGCTGGTGCGTGCGGAATGTATTAATAGGACCTAAAGAAGATCGATTCTTTTATCTTACATTAAAAAAGTCTTGATCTTGATGGCTTGACATAATTTTATGCCTAATTGAATGTACAGAGAAGTATACACAGATTTGTGTGTCACTTTGTGATACTATGATGGAGAGTTCTTGTCCAACTTGTATATCTGTATCTTAGGTGGTAGCAGTTTATGTATGACTGTCTATGACTAGAACAAGGTAACCATAGGGTGGTGACATTTCCTGAATAGCTCAAAAGGTTCGTTATGCTAAAGTCCTGCAGGCTGATTAAGTTCAAGAATGAGTGAAAATGGTTGAGTGGATTGACTTAGGAATAAAAGGTGATAATTAATTTTGGAGTTTGTCAAAGCTCAAATTAATTAATGAATGTCTGTAACCTTAAATATGGAAATTTTCCGAGTCAATGCAACTCGTTCCTCATAATGTGGTAGTAAATAGGTAGGACAATATTGATTCTCTGGTGTCATGAATCAATATTAACTCATTAATTAATTATATTCTGGGTTGAATATGAGAATTAATTAATTGATAGGCCTTATTTGCTATTTATAGTTTGGTCCCTCGTCTGGACCATGAAAGCTCAAGCCCATCTGAGATCAGATTTCTCCCATAAGTACCCCTCAAACTCTCAGATCTCAACATACCACAAGATCATAAGTTGCTAAGAAGCAAACCATTATTTGGGAGTTGATCATAGGCAAGAAGATCTGAGAAAGAAGGAGGAAACTCTACTTCTTGATAGGCACGAAATTAGGAGGGAATCTTCACTAGATTTCTGGATCGGAGCCGGGATACAGATCAAAAGATCAGATCTGGAGGATCTATCTCTTCTTTATCCCTATATTTTTTGAAATTATCTCTTTAATTTGAAGAGATTTAATTCCTTCATCTTGTATGATTAAATCTTGTTGCGCAAGAAAGAAGATTGATGATCAAATCTTCGCAACCAGCTCATTAGTTTCTACAGTCCAGGTATTCCACATAAACCATCTTATGCATTTCTATAGGAAAATGCTAGGATTATTCATAGGCATAGTAATTATTTTTTATATCCAATTTCAACCTGGGTTATAGATTGGCAATTCATTTTGCTAGCAATCCCTTCAATTGGTATCAGAGCTAGGTTGAACTAATTGGATTTGTTGGAAAAAATAATATTGTCTATAAATATGCATGATGATTATTATTATTGAATTGAAATGTATAGTTTTATTGGATTGTATGTTTTTCGTTTCTCGTGGTTCTCAGGTTAATCCGCCCTTTTATAAGGATTCATTTTTTAATCCATAAGATAAATTCTTGGTTAGATTAATTTTTCCAAAATTGTAGTAGGATTGTTTTGTTTCCTTGCAATTTCAATTTTATAATTCCATCTGTAAAAATAAAAGATGAACAATAAGAAGAACGAAGCAACCGCACGGCACGAGCGACATGCGGCAGCGCACGGCAGCGTTGGCACGACGACAGCCGTGCAACAGCAATAGGCAGCAAAGGCCGGTGACGGGGTGAGCAGCCATAGGCAGCGGCGCAGCCACGAAGGAAACCTAGGGTTCGCCGCATGTTGCGCGTACGCCAAGGCAGTAGCCACACATCCCAGGGCCAACCACATCGGCGTGCAGGACTGACGATGATGCGCAGGGCGAGCAGTAGGCCGATGATGGAAGTTAGGTGGCACGAGGGCACACGCACACGACAAAACCTTAGGTTCTGTGCGCACACGACCAGTGGCGGCTCTCGCTCCCTCTGCAATCGACGGTGACAGTGTGGAGCTCAGGACGGTGGTAAAGGGCAACAAGGGTGACCGGTGGCGAGCGGCAAAATGGTCGTGCACGTTGCAAACCCTAGAGTTAGCACGCACGGTCTAAGCGCACTCCACCGCGCTTCTTGCATACTTTTTGGCGAGCAACGGGGAGCAGCAGACCGTAGACAGCGATGAACGACATTAGGCAGGCTGGGGCAGTGGTCGGCAAAAGGGGCGATGGTCGGATATAGTTGCAATGCAGGCTGTGGGTGCACGACAATTTGCGAACCTGATGCACATTTTTTGGGAGTTCTCTGGCAGCAGTGGGCATGCTAGCGGTGGTGGTTCGCCGGGGGGTGGCTCATCAGGCCGTGTGCACGCGAGCCTCAGGCTCGTGGTGTGTGCACGGGCCCAGTTGTCCTATTTTCTGATGGATCAAATTTTGGAGGCCCAATTTTTCAGAAATTAAATTTAGATCACAGTCCAAGAAGTGGGATACCAGTTGAAGATCTGTAAATTAAATCCAACTTTTAATAGATAGGATTCATTTCTTTTTTTATATCATGAGACCACGAGGACATGTTTTATTTAGTTTTTTATCTGTTGTCGCATGATATATGTGTTTTAATTAATTGTGCAGCATCCAAGCATGTTGTAGGTAATAGGGAGCATGTTTAATGCTTATTATTTACTACTTTAAAGCATGCCTATGTGATTTATTTTATGGATTTAAACTATGGCTATAAATTCGGGATTCATGCATGGTATGATAGAATTTTAGCAATGTCAAAATTTATAGCAACATAAAATAATATGTTGCACAATTGAACCTTCTGAGTGAAGATTACTAGCTGTTTATTTTATAAAGACCTCCACAAAGCGATCTCTTATTAGAAGTGGATAATCTAATAGTTAAACGTCTACATGTGTAGCTTACTTATTCTATTATTCATAAGTTCTAATAGGTGATATTTCATAAAACAAAGTTTTAATTCATGTGAGAAGTGGGTGCTCATGTGTAAATGTCTACTTGTATAGCTTGCGTAATTGATCTTTCACAAGTTCTCTAAGGATTGAATTAAATGATACAACCTTATTATAAAGGATCACGAGTCATGGACCTGGTGTGTGCATGACAAATCGATCTTTATATGGGAAGGTTGATGGGTTTTGTATACTGAAAGCATTTATTATAATGAGTATACAACGGATTATTTCTCCTATCTGTCAAACAATCTTACATATGTAACAATGTTATCCTCTTGTCTCACCGATAGGGACGATCATACGGCGTGTTGTAGATCGCAGAAGACAGTATGATCACTTGACCTAGTGAGGCATAAACTTAATCACAGCCGAGACAGCGTATGAGGATACGTCTGTCCGGATGGCTGTGGCATTGTCGGAATAAGTAGTTTGCCTTGGTTACTTGACATGCTGGTACGCAGGGGTGGCATATTGATGGAGCGTAGTGAGATGTATTCATCTGTCTAACATCAACAAATAAAAGATCTCGTTTTGATTGAGTCCAAACCCTAACGAAGGTTCAGGGGTTTGCACGGGTTGACTGTTGCTTTGACTTGCCATGGTGGAGAGCCTGAGTAACGTGCTCGTATATCCGCATCTTGGGTAACAACAGTTCGTGTAGTACCGCCTGAGAATGGGTTTAGGTAACCATATCCGACTAATAGGATGGGGACATTCCCTGAGGAGCTCAATGACATTCATCGTGTCAAAGTCCTGCAGGCTGATTAAGTTCAGGCACGAGTGATAAGGATTGAGTGGTACTACTCAGGAATAATAAGATATTAATCAATTGTAGATAGAGCTTGTCAGAAGCTCTGATTAATTAATGAATGTTCGGTAAACTTAAATATGGGGATTCTCAATTAATGCAGCCCGTTCTCATAACGTGGTAATAAAGGGGTAGGTCAGTATTAATTCTGTGGTGAAAAAAAATTAATATTAATTAATTAATCTTTTCCTGGGTTGTGGACATGGGAATTATTTAATTTATAGGCCCACTTTATTATTTGCATCAGGTCTCAGGATTGGCCCAATTAAATATGCTGAATTAAGCCCAACGACTCATTAGGGTTAAAACCCTAGGTCTATAAATAGACATCTCTCTCTGGAAACCCTAGCTACCTTGAACACAATTCAAATTAGTGAAACCCTAGAGGCAGAGAGAGAGGGGCGACGGCTCTGTGCAAGAGGAGGAGAATTTCGGTTCTGGCCATGTACAACTAAAGATCTGTGGAATCCTCACCGGTAGCAGATTTGAACAGCATTGGGATACAGCCCTGAAGATCTGATCTGGAGAACATAATTCTTCCTTCGAGTTTTTCTTTATTTTTGATTTAATTTAGAAATTAGATTTCTAATTTTTGTTTCCGCAGATTAAATCGAATCACGTGGTTGAATTAAAGTTGGATATTCAAACGCAAAAGATCGGATCAGACTCTACGGAGTAACAGTAAATTCTCAATCCACAATTTGAATTAAATTCATAGGATCATGCTAGGTTTTACTGTGAATTATGATTGTATGCAATATCCGTAAATCGATCTGGTTTACTTGGATTTTGTGATTCGGTTCACTGAAAAATCCCTACAATTGGTATTAGAGCGAGGTTTCTGATTTATGGCTCTATTGCATACAATAAATTTAATTATGCATGTATGAATTTTATTTCGTATTGTGGATGGTTTTTGTTCCTCGTGGCAACCCGCATGATTCAGCCCGCGGTGGTTTATCCGTATAGGGCTGAATTATTTTGTAAAAACACGAGAAAATACGTGATTAGTGTAGATTTGTTATAAAATTGTAATAGAATAGATTTTGTAATTTTATTTCAAATCTGTAATTGGACGGGTCGAGGACGAAGAACGAAGATGGAGCTGACGGGTCGTGGGTGACGGCGCGCGGAGGCGCGCGATGCGGCGAACAGCGGAGCAGCGGCGCGCGGCTGGCGGCATGAGCAGCGCGCACGGCATGCACGGGCGATCGGCGACGGTCGGCGGTCGGCGGCGGCGCCGGTGCCGGTGGTGGCTATCGTCGGCGGCTGGTGTCCCTGCGGCGGTGGCTCGTGTTTTGGTGGTTTGTACAATCCTGTGTAAACCCTAGGGTTTGCATTAGGGTTAGGGCAAATCATCAGATCACAAAGGCCTAAAGCCCAAAAGATTTGGTGGTTGAAGATTTGGAGGCCCTAGAAGATTTGAAAAACATTTGCATTTATCCAATAAATTCAAATTCAAATTGTAATAGATAGGATTTTAGTTTTTCCTATTTTGTGGGGCCACGAGGAATTTTTGTTTTCCTTAATTGTCCTCGTATGATATGTGATTTATTATGTGCGCAATTAAGCATGTGTAGATAATGGGAAAAACATGATTTACTGCTTTTATTATTTACAGCTTTCCAAGCATGCTTATGTGATTAATTTCTTGTTAGATTATATTTTGGGAATTTTTGGGCTTGTTTAATTACATGCAAATTTTTGGAAAATATAATAACAAAGAAATTATGTGTGCGCATATAAGAAACCTTTTAAAAGAAAAATACTAAGCTGATTTTTTAATTAAAATCAATAGACCTCCACAAAGCGGTCCTAGGCTGTAAGTGTATCTCTCGTTCTAGTAAACGTCTACGAGTGTAGCTTGCTAGTTCCTAGAGGTGCATGGGTACGATTGTTGGGATTTCTAGACAAACAATTTAAGGGTTGTGCGGTATGGTTACGTGCCATGCTAAACTGTCTCTTTTGGCCAAAGTTAAATTTGTGGTTAATGGCTTAGAAGCATCTTAGAATATAATGCAAGAATTGCATCCCTGTTCTTGAGAGATGGCTTGGTCTAAGGTTTTCACTAATTATTAATTTCTAGTGTCAAAAGCTTCCTGAGATGGTAGTGAAATTAAATGAATTGGGGCTTAAAACCCGCAGTTCTGGTTGAGGGTGACATCGTAAACGTCTACGAGTATAGCTTGCGGTGGGAACTCTTGGGCAATCAGTGGAAAACATTTGTATTTGATTTATCAAAAGGTTTTCAATGCATTTGTTTTCAATGTTCTACATGTATGTTCTTATTTAAGATTTTTATTGTTTCGGATATGTCTATGTCTAGTGTCATCAATATTCTCACACAAAATTCTCTAACTGGTCCAAACTTCCTGGAATGGAAACGCAACCTTGAATACATCCTGATTGCGGAAGAACACATGTTCGTTCTACAAGTACTTTGTCCTATAAGTGCCCACTACTGAATCCTCACAAGAGGAAGTAGACTATTACAACGAGTGAGAGAGCACATAGTTTCCATGACTCACCTCATGGATGAGCTAACTGTGCACAGTGGAGGTATTGACGCTGAGGCTAAGGTCGATATCATACTGAACTCTCTACCCAAATCCTTTGAGAGTTTCAGACTGATTGTTGTCATGAACAAGGAGTATACTCTTAACGAGTTGCTCAATGACTTGATGGCAGTGGAATCGGTTATGAATCCTTAGAAGGTTGCCTTAGCTACTTCTGGTAATCACTCTGCTGTATCTAAAGGTATGAAGCCGAAAAGAGCGATTAAGAAGAAGGCTGGAAAGGTAACTGCGAAGGACGTGGGAGTTGTTAATAAGTCAATACTTCGAGGGACAAGTGTTTTCAGGTGTGGTAAGAAAGGACATTGGAGGAAAGATTGTCAGGCCCACAAGGCTAGACAAGGTATGCCATTTGCATGTATAACTGAAGCATGATTGGAGTGCGATGTTGCTCTTCCAAGAGCTGTAAGCGCTGACTTGTTGATCATGTTGTTATACTTTGCAGGGACCGTGCCGACAAGGCTGGTGAGTAATGGCAAGAAGATACCAAGCTGGATGAAGGCAACGTTTTATGATGGAGCTTCATGGAGTTTTTCTTTTCTTTATGTTTCGATGAATTAAGTACATTTAAGAGTTTTCTTTTGTGGGCCGTGGTTTTCGGCAGGACAAATTCTATCAACTTCGAATGGATGTTTGTTATTTATGATTTTTCATCATTGGGAATAACAATATGTGTCCATTATGGGGTGTTAATTTATACTATTATGTTATTTTGATCAAATGTGTCCTTGAACATTGCATGTAATTCATCCGTAATTGATAATCCTAGAAAGAGAAAACTTACTTCTTCTGATGAGGATCTTACATATCTCTGGCACTTGAGACTGGGTAACATCAGCTTGAAGCGGATTCAGAGACTTGCAGATGACGGTACATTGGACTTAGTCCGGGCTGTACCTTATCAAGTCTGCGAATCCTGCATCGAGGGCAAGATGTCAATTAGGCCTTTTAAGGCTAGTCAACCTCAAGCAGAGGAAGTGTTGGAATTGATCCATTCTGACTTATGTGGACCGATGTCCACGCAGGCTCGTGGAGGGTACGAGTACTTCATCACTTTCATTGACGATTACTCAAGGTACGGATATGTTTACCTGCTTCGCTACAAGTCTGAATGCTTTGAGAAATTCAAAGAGTTCAAGGCTGAGGTAGAAAAGAAGGTTGGGAAAACTATCAAGTCGCTGCGATCTGACCGCGGTGGCGAATACCTCGGTAAGGTGTTCCAGCAGTATTTGTCAGATAATGGGATTACATCCCAGTGGACTGCACCGGGTACTCCCCAGCAAAATAGTGTAGCTGAAAGAAGAAATAGGACTCTTCTAGAGATGGTAAGATCAATGATGAGTTATGCAAACTTACCAATTTCGTTTTGGGGCTACGCATTGGAAACAATAGCTTACGTGTTAAATGTGGTGCCTTCTAAATCAGTACCTAAGACGCCTTCTGAGCTCTTCCTTGGTCGCAAACCAAGTTTGTGCAAGTTTAGAGTATGGGGTTGTCCGGCACACGTACTGTCGAAGGAACCTGATAAGTTAGAAAGCAGGTCAAAAGTAATGTTGTTCATAGTGTATCCCAGGCAAATGAAAGGTGGTTACTTTTACTGTCCTGAGAGTCAGAGAGTCATTGTTAGCACCAACGCTAGATTCTTGGAGGACGAGTATGTGAGTAATCACAAGTCAAGGAGTGATATCATTCTTCAAGAAATTGAAAACGAGAATGTGATTCCAAGGGAAGGGGAACGTGTAGATGTGGGTGCACCTGTGAGAGGTTCAGCACCACAGACACGTTCTTCAGTGCAAGGTGCAGAACCACAAGTTACTGCACCTACTACTGACACGGCACTGATGCCTTGTCGTAGTGGGAGAGTTATTTTCCAGCCGAAAAGGTACATGTTCGTGGGTGAGTCTTCGGACTTGAGCCCGGAAGATTTTAGTTCAATTTTCTTTAATTGCTTTAGTTAGTATAACTCTAGATGTTATATTTAGACAAATTTTCTTGTTTTTGCCTAGGATTCTTCCTAAAGCCTAAAGAAAGCAAATAGAATTATTATTTTATGTTTAAAAATTTTGAATTTATTATTCTTTTGATTATTTGAATTTTCTTTATAAAAATGCGAGTTCGGAATTTGGATTTTTTAGGAATAGAGTCGAGAGTTTTTTTCTTAGTAATTTAGATGATCTTTTAGAGTTGGATTTCAAGTTAATAACTTCTATTTTTTCCTTCCTTTCTTTTTCTTCATTTCGAATCAAATGAAAGAAGAGTTGAGTAAATCAAAAATCCAAAGGAGGTTCATGGCCAAGAGGAAAGATGCACGGGTAACGGTAATTTTGGAATGTACCAGTTGTATACAAAACGGTGTTAAGAAGGTATCAACGGGTATTTCCAGATATATTACTCAAAAGAACCGGCATAATACGCCCAATCGATTAGAATCAATGAATCTACAAAATCCTTCAAATTGTATCTGATTAAATCCAGGTATTGTAGACATTGTCCCGTTTGCATCCCCGAGCATTTTGAATTTCCCATTTATAAAAAAATCCCATGGACATGAGGACTCTGACCCACTGACTTAGGAAGAGGCAGTGCAGGACAAGGATGTTGCCAAATGGCATGTCGCCATGGATTCTGAGATTGAATCCATAACTGCTATGGATGTATACCAAAAAACTGATTTGCCGGATGGCTTTAGGGCCATAGGGTGCAAATGGGTATACAAGAGAAAGAAAGGAGCGGATGGAAAGATCACTTCTTTTAAAGCCAGGCTGGTGGCAAAGGGTTATAGTCAGAAAGAGGGCATTGATTATGACGAAACCTTTTCACCCGTAGCCATGCTCAAATCCATCCGGATACTCCTTATCATAGCTGCGCATATGGATCTCGAGATCTTGTAGATGGATGTCAAAACAACTTTTCTAAACGGTTACCTTGAGGAAAGTAGGGACATCTATATGCAGCAACCCGAGCGTTACATACGCAAGGGAGAAGAACATCTTGTCTGGAAGCTTAGGAAGTCCTTGTATGGACTTAAGCAAGCTTCGAGGTCGTGGAACTTACGTTTCAACGATGTGATTAAATCCAATGGATTTGCACAGATGGAAAACGAAAGTTGTGTTTACCGACTTTGTGTTAGTGGGAGCGTGGTTTTCCTTGCACTTTACGTTGATGACATACTCCTATTTGGAAACAACGAGGGAGTGATGTCGAAAATCAAGATTTGGTTATCCGAACAGTTCCAAATGAAGGATTTGGGAGAAGCTGGCTACGTTATTGGGATTAAGGTCTTACGAGATCGTAAGAGAATAATGTTGAGCTTATCCCAGGCATCCTATGTGGATACTGTGATAGCCCGGTTCAGCATGCAACTCGCCAAGAAAGGCTTGCTACATTTCAGACATGGCATTCATATTTCTGGTGGGCAGTGTCCTCAGACACAGCGGGAGAAAGATGATATGAGTCTTGTACCATACGCTTCGGCGGTGGGTAGCCTCATATATGCGATGTTGTGTACCAGGCCTGATATTTGTTATGTCGTTGGCATGGTAGATAGATATCAATCTAACCCTGGACAGGCGCATTGGACTGCGGTAAAGCACATCCTCAAGTATTTGAAGAGAACTAGGAATTATTACCTAGTTTATCAAAGTGAGGATTTGTGCCCTGTGGGTTATAAAGACTCGGATTTCCAAGGGGATCAGGATGAGAAGAAATCGACCTCAGGATATGTGTTTACCCTGGGAGGTGGAGCTGTATCATGGAGGAGCTCAAAGCAGAAATGCATTGCTGACTCCACCATGGAGGTGGAATATGTCGCCGCCTCGAAAGAGGGGGTATGGCTCAGGAACTACCTTTTAGAGTTGGGCGTGATTCCGAGTTTGCCGATGAGCATCATAATTTATTGTGATAACTCTGGTGCAGTGGCGAACTCAAAGGAACTGCGGTCTCACAGGGCAAGCAAACACATAGAGAGAAAGTACCATATCATACGAGAAATCGTATCGAGAGGTGATGTGCTGATCAAGAAGATTGACACTAAGGACTACCTTGCTGATCCATTTACAAAGTGCTTGCCGCAGAAAGTTTACGAAAGACATATTGTGAGCTGGGTCTGAGGTGGATGCCGACCACTAACAGTAGTTAAAGAGATAGTAGGCTAGATAGACAGACTGTATACTCTATAATAGCTTAGTTATGCTTTGAGTATAAGTGGGAGATTGATGGGGTTTTTATACTGAAAGCATTTATTATAATGAGTATACAACGGTTTATTTCTCCTATCTGTCAAACAATCTTACATGTAAGTAACAATGTTATCCTCTTGTCTCACCGATAGGGACGATCATACGGCGTGTTGTAAATCGCAGAAGACAGTATGATCACTTGACCTAGTGAGACATAAACCTAATCACAGCCGAGACAGCGTATGAGGATACGTCTGTCCGGATGGCTGCGGCATTGTCAGAATAAGTAGTATGTCTTGGTTACTTGACATGATGGTACGCAGGGGTGGCGTATTGATGGACCGCAGTGAGATGTATTCGTCAGTCTAACATCAGCAAATACAAGATCTCGTTTTGATTGAGTCCAAACCCTAACGAAGGTTCAGGGGTTTGCACGGGTTGACTGTTGCTTTGACTTGTCATGGTGGAGAGCCTGAGTAACGTGCTCGTATATCCACATCTTGGGTAATAGCAGTTCATGTAGTACCGCCTGAGACTGGGTTTAGGTAACCATATCCGTGTAATAGGATGGGGACATTCCCTGAGGAGCTCAATGACATTCATCGTGCCAAAGTCCTGCAGGCTGATTAAGTTCAGACATGAGTGATAAGGATTGAGTGGTACTACTCAGGAATAATAAGATATTAATTAATTGTAGATAGAGCTTGTCAGAAGCTCCGATTAATTAATGAATGTCCGGTAACCTTAAATATGGGGTTTCTTAATTACTGCAGCCCGTTCTCATAACGTGGTAATAAAGGGGTAGGTCAGTATTGATTCTGTTGTGAAAAAGAATTAATATTAATTAATTAATTATGTCCTGGGTTGTGGACATGGGAATTAATTAATTTATAGGCCTACTTTATTATTTGCATCAGGTCCCAGGATTGGCCCAATTAAATATGCTGAATTGAGCCCAACAACCCATTAGGGTTAAAACCCTAGGTTTATAAATAGACATCTCTCTCTGGAAACCCTAGCTACCTTGAACACAATTCAAATCAGTGAAACCCTAGAGGCAGAGAGAGAGGGGTGACGACTCTGTGCAAGAGGAGGAGAATTTCGGTTCTGGCCTTGTACAACTACAGATCTGTGGAATCCTCACCAGTAGCAGATTTTCAACAGCATTGGAATACAACCCTGAAGATCTGATCTGGAGAACATAATTCTTCCTTCTTGTTTTTCTTTATTTTCGATTTAATTTAGAAATTAGATTTCTAATTTCTGTTTCCGCAGATTAAATCAAATCGCGTGGTTGAATTAAAGTTGAATATTCAAACGCAAAAGATCGGATCAGACTTTACGGAATAACGGTAAATTCTCAATCCACAATTCGAATTAAAGTCATAGGAGCATGCTAGGTTTTACTGTGAATTATGATTGTATGCAATATCCATAAATCGATCCGGTTCACTGAAAAATCCCTACAAAGGTTGGCTTTGTGGTATGCTAGCTTAATATTATCCAAAGTATAACTCATTTGTAATGTCACTTCTCAGTAGGATAATATGGTCTTAGTTAGTCTCCAATTATTAATTCCATTTGTCTAGGGAGATTGACATGGATTGGATTTAGAGGACTGAAATTTAAAGATGTTGTCTGGTCAAGTATTTTGTTGTAAATGTTCACATGTGTGGCTTGCAATAGAAATGCTTGGCGAATTGGAGGAAACTTTACATTGATTTATCATAAGGTTTCAATATTTATCTGTTTCTATAGTTTGCGATTATATTTTAATTTCTGCTTTAATTTATTGTTTTCAGACATGTCTTTACCAATTGTTCAATATTTTAGCAAAACACCAATTAACTGGTCCTAACTTCTAAGAATGGAAACGCAACTTGGGTTACATCCTTGTTACAGAGGAACACAAGTTTGTTCTTGATGAGCCACGACAAACAACTCCCAATGTTGAATCGATTGCTGAGCAAGTAAGTGGCTCAAGTCTAATAATATACTGAAATGCTATATGATGACTATTATGTCCAAAGTGTTATAACATCAGCATCATTCATATGATAATTTATATGACATTATGGGCAGTCTTGCATCGACCTATGGTGAGTTAGACCGAGCTGTCAGATTTAATCTCATGATGAAGATCGTGGGAAAGAAGATGTCTGATGGTAGCTCGATTAGAGAGCACGTGGTCAACATGTCTCATCTTATGGATGAGCACACATTGCACGGAGGTGGAATTAATGCGGAGGCACATGTCGATATCATCATTAACTCTCTACCAAAATCCTTTAAGAATTTCAGACTAAATGTTATCATGAACAAGAAATAGTACACTCCTAATGAGTTAATCAATGAATTAATGGCACCAGAATCAATCATGCATCCAGAAAAAGTTTCTTTGGATACTTCTGGGGAACATTTTGTTGCGTTGGCTAACAAGCAGCGCAAAAGAATGTTTAAGAAGAAATACAAAGGCACAATTACTGTAAAGAAACCTAAACGGATACCGGGCGTAGCTGCAAAGAAGGACAAGTGTTTCAGATGTGACAAGGCTGGTCATTGGAAGAAAGATTGTCAAGTCAAAAAGACTGGACAAGGTACGTCATGTGCATTTATAATGAAAATATGTTTAGCATCAGTTTCTACCTATAATTGGGTAGCGGATATTGGAGCAACTGGTCATGTTTGCTATACTTTGTAGGGGTTCGTGTCGATAAGGCAGTTGAAACAAGACGAGATTATCGTCTCAATGGGAAGTTTTATATGTACTGGTGTTTCGACATAACTTAATTTTAGTTTTCCAAGTTATTTAATGATGAATTTTCAGTTATTTTATATAGTGGTGTTTCTATCATTGATAATAATGGTGTTATGTCTCAAGGCAAACTTATTGACTCTCTTTATATCATAAACGGTTTGCATAAATCTTCCATAAATGTATCATTGAACTCATCTAATAATAATAATGATCATTTAAAGAGAAAGTTATTTTCCGACGAGGATCAAACATATCTCTGGCAATTGAGACTAGGTCACATCAGTCTAAAGAGGATCAAGAGACTGGCGAATGATGGTCTCTTGGATTCATTCCAAGTGGTACCTCATCAAGTCTGTGAATCCTTTATAGAGGAAAAGATGGCGACCAGGCCTTTTAAGGAAAGTCAATCTCGAGCAGAGGATATGTTAGAACTGGTCTACTCCGACTTATATTGACCAATATCCACACAAGCTTGTGGAGGTTATGAGTATTTAGTTACATTCATTGACAATTACTTAAGGTTTGGATATGTACAAGTCTGAATGTTTTGAGAAATTCAAAGAATTCAAGGCAGAAGTAGAAAAGAAGCAAGGTAAGACTATCAAGACACTACGATCGGATCGTGGTGGTGAATACCTCAACAACGAGTTCTTGCAGTATCTGTCAGACAATGGGATTATATCCCAGTGGAATGCACCAGGAACCCCACAACAAAATCGTGTGGCAGAAAGAAGAAATAGAATTCTTTTGGAAATGGTTAGGTCAATGATGAGTTATGCTAGCTTGCCAATTTTGTTTTGGGGATATGCTTTGGAAATAGCGAGGTATTTGCTTAACCTGATACCTTCTAAATCAGTTCCAAAAATGCCCCTGGAGCTCTGGTATGGACAAAAGCCCAGTTTAACTAGAATGAGGGTTTGGGGTTGTCCAGCATATGTGCTGACAAAGGAGCCTGATAAGTTAGAAAGTAGGTGTAAGTTGATATTGTTTGTGGGATATCCCAAACAAATGAAGGGTGGTTACTTTTATTGTCCTGAGAATCAGAAGGTCGTTGTATGTACCAATGCGAGATTCTTGGAGGACGAATGTGTAAGAAACCACAGATCCAAGAGTAAATCATTCTCCACGAGCATGGAAATGATGAAGCGATTCAATCAGCAGAACCCAGTGTACTGGTGGATTTACCTAGAACTGGTGAGGGACTACCAACACTGCCATCAATGCAAGGTATGGGAGCATCGAGTACTGTGTCAACTAGTGACACGGCTCAAATGCCTTATGCAGTGGGAGGGTTGTTTGACAACCAGAAAGGTACATGTTCGTGGGAGAGTCTTCTGACTTGATCCCGAAAAATGGACTGGATGATACTGACCCATGGACATACGACAAGGTGGTATCTAATAAAGAGGCGGACAAATGGCGGGTCACCATGGATTCAGAGATAGAATTCATAACAGTTATGGATGTATACTAGAAAACTGATTTTCAAGATGGCTATCGAGCCATACAAATGAGTATACAAGAGAAAGAAAGAAGCAAATGGGGAAATAATGGCTTATAAAGCAAGGTTGGTGGCAAAGGTTTATAGTCAGAAAGAGGGTATAGACGATGATGAGAACTTCTCACCGGTAGTCAATAATCCTCGCCATATAAGCACACATGGACCTAGAGATCAGGAAGATGGATGTTGACACCGCGTGTCTGAACGGGTACCTTGAAGAAGGTCGTGAAATCTATATGCAACAGCCAGAAGGATATTTGTAGGAGGGCTAAGAGCATTTGGTCTGGAATCTCAAGAAGTCTTTATATGGATTCAACCAAGCTTCACGGTCATAGAACCTACGGTTTGATGAAGTAATTAAGTCCTATGGATTTTTACAATGCTCAAATGAGATTTGAGTGTATAGTCTATGTATCAGTGGAAGTTTGGTGCTCCTTGCACTTTATGTTGATTATATTCTCCTAATTGGTGACAATGTGGAGGTATTGTCCGACATAAAAGGGTGGTTATCCGAGCAGTTTTATATGAAGGATCTTGGAAATGCGGGGTACATCCTTGGTATAAAAGTCTTGCGTGATCGAAAGAGAAGGATGTTAGCATTATCTCAAGCTTCATATGTGATTGCCCGTTTTGGCATGCAAACTGCCAAGAAGGGCCTATTACCCTTCAGGCATGGTGTACATCTTTCTAAGGAACCGTGTTCGAAGGCACAAAAGGAGAAAGATGAGATGAGTAAGGTGTCGTATGCATCGGCCGTTGGAAGTTTCATATATGCAATGACATGTATAAGGCCAGATATCTGCTTTGTTGTTGGCATGGTAGCAAGATATCAGTCTAACACTAGACGCATTGGGCCATGGTAAAACACATCTTCAAATACCTGAAAATGACTAGAGACTATTGTCTGGTCTATCAATATGAAGGGTTGTACTCTGTGGGTTATATGAATTCAGATATCCAAGCAGACCAGGATGAAAAGAAGTCCACCTCTGGCTATGTGTTTACATTGGGAGGCAGGGCCATATCGTGGAGGAGTGCAAAGCAAAAGTGTATTGCAGACTCCTCCATGGAAGCAGAATATGTGGCAGCTTCTGAAGCTTTGAAAGAAGCAGTATGGTTTTGAAACTCCCTTCTGGAGTTGGACGTGATTCCTAAGTTGCCCAAGACTAGCAGTGTGTATTGTGATAACTCTGGTGCTGTGGCGAACTCAAAGGAACCACGAACTCATTGAGCAACAAAACACATTGAGAGGAAGTACTATATCATATGAGAAATCATGGCAAGGGGTAACGCTGATAGAAAAAATTGATACAAAGGACAATCTAGCCGATCTATTCACAAAAGTTGTGCCACAGAAGGTCTATGAGATGCATGTGCATAACCTTGGACTGAGGCTGAAGCTAGCCACGTGAGATGTTGACATAATAGCTAGATTAGGATAGACATTCTATACACTGGAAAGCACATCCATAATGCTTTAAGTATAAGTGGGAGATTGATGGATTTATATACTGAAAGCATTATAATTAGTATATTATGTACAAGGTGTATTGGTTAATATACTGGGAGTCATTAATGTTGTATGTTCATCTCTTGTCTGAATTAACAAACATGTGTCGCAAACGTTATTATCCCATTATCTCATTGATAGGAAGATCATACATTGTGTAGTAGATCATGAAAGATCGTATGGATTGATTGACCTTGCGAGATATAAATAGTATCACAGCTGAGACAGTCTCAAGATAGATTGTCGGTATAGGTTGCAGCATACGCAGTCATAAGCGGCTTATCTTGGTTGCTTGGTACACTGTGCATGCGGTACGCATTGATAGGGACTAAGGAAGATCGATTCTTTTATCTGACATTAAAAGAATCTTGATCTTGATGGCTTGATAGAATTTTATGCCTAAATGAAGGTAAGGAAGTATACACAGATTTGTGTGTATTCCGCATAAACCATCTTATGCATTTCAATAAGAGCATGCTAGGATTATTCATATGCATAGTAATTATTGTTTATATCCAATTTCAACCTGGGTTTTGGATTGGCAAATCAGTTTGCCACCAATCCCTTCACCACTACCCTCTCCACCTTCATCACCTAATCCTACTTACTTATCCAGCTACACTTCACAAATTCCCTCACCTAAACAACTTGATACATCTTCTTGTTCCACTGCCACACCTACTTCTCCTCATTCTACTAATATGCATCCTCCTCCTGCAGATTGCGTTGCATTGAATAGAGGAAAGAGGACTATCAAACCACCAGCATGGACGAATGACTTTGTTGTTCCATGCCAGAATCAACTTTCCCATACTGTGTCAAATTAGGTATCCTCACTCACACCTATAACCTTTCCCTGCATCATTCCACCTTCCCTTACTCTAGAATTTGTAGGATACTTAGTTCATGTCATTCAGATTAAGGAACCTACTTCTTATTTTGAGGCATGTAAATACATAGAACTGGTAGATGCTATGAATACTGAACTTTCAGCCCTAAAATCTAATGGTACATGGATCAATATTGATTTACCTAGTGATAAGAAAGCAATAGATTCTAAATGGGTGTTCAAGGTTAAGCTTAAAGTTGATGGCTCTATCGAAAGGTTTAAAGCTAGATTGGTAGCAAAGCTATTTAAACAACAATATGGACTTGACTATGAGGAGGTTTTCTCCCCTATGTCAAAGCATGTTATAGTTCATTTGTTGCTCACTGTGGTTGTTTCTCATGGTTGATTTATTCACCAAAGCAATGTCAATAATACCATTCTTCATAGTTTCCTAACTGAACAAATATGCATGCATCCTCCACATGGATATAAGAAGCAACTGAAGGAAAGGTCTACAAGCTTGTTCGAAGTATTTATGGTTTGAAGCAAGCTTCACAGGACTGGAACGCAGAATTCACTCGATCTTTGATTCAATTTGGATTAGTACAATCACAGCATGATCCCTCCTTATTTGTTAGCTCTTCTTCCACTCTTGAAATGGCTCTTCTAGTTTATGTTGATGATGTATTGCTAGTTGGCTCGGACCTGGATGCTATCACCTCACTCAAAAGGTTTTTGCACTCCAAGTTTACTATTAAGGATGTTTGTAATGCTCGCTACTTCCTGGGAATGGAGTTAGCACGAGGTGAATTGGGTTTGTATCTATGTCAACGAAAAAACATTCTTGACATAGTTGATCAAGTTGGTTTACTAAGGTCTCGATGTGCATCTACCCCGCTTCCCCTTGGGGGAGATTTATCATCTTTAGAGTTGCCTTTATTCATGGAGGTGGAGAAATATAGAAAGCTTGTTGGCCAATTCTTATATCTCGTTCTCACCTGACCTGATCTTGCATATGCTACTCAAAAGCTAAGTCAATATTTGAGGGCACCTCACCAAGTTCATTTGGATAGTGCTTTACATGTTGTCCGCTACTTGAAGTCTACACCCTATCTTGGTCTTTTCTTACTTGCGGATAATCATTTGGATCCTGTCAGCTACTCTCATGCAGATTGGGGAACGTGTAAAATATCTCGTCGTTCTCTCGCTGGATTTTGTATTTTCCTAGGACGAATTCTTATTTCATAGTGTAGCAAGAAACAGACCACACTAGCATTATCAAGTGCAGAAGTTGAATATCGAGCCTTGAGTTCGACAACCAAGGAACTTCAATGGCTTTCTTACATGCTTCATGATCTCCACATATCTTCTAAACTGCCTCTTACCCTCTACTATGATAACTCAGTAGCTATCCAAATTACAAAGAATCACATCTTCCACGAACGCACCAAACACATAGAGCTCGATTGCTATCATGTTCGCAATTTGTACAAGGCAGGTTTTCTTCTACCAAAGCATATTGGGAGTGAGTTTCAGCTTGCTGATTTGTTCACCAAGCTTCTTTCTAGGCCTCGCTTCTGCCATCAGTTATGCAAGATGGGCATCATTAACTTGCACTGCCTCCATCTTGAGGGGGGTGTTGAGAGGTTGATCGGCTTCAGCTCTTACAGTATTGTTATTTGCTGCAAAGCCACTGGAGTATGCATGGTGCATGGCGAGGAGGCGAGGATTTTGGCGGAGAGGAGTGTTTTATTTTATCGTAAATAAAGCGTTAACACGCTTTTGTGTTATAGTTATTTTGATCACGTGTTCTACATGAGTGTGGTCCCAGCTTCTCTCATGCCCTCTCTCTTCTCTATATTTCGAAGGAAAACTAGATTTTGTAATCTGAGTTTTACAGTTTAATAAAAATTTTCTTTATGTCATGCTTTCATCTTCATACATTTCAACAGATTCCTTTATTACTAGGAACTACTTTGTACTCTATTTATTTGTAGTCTTTAAATGAATCTGCAAGTAAACAAAGTTAGAAGTTTAATCTCTTCTTCTTAAATATTTCTCGAGTTCTTTCCCTACTCGAATTGGGACATATCACAAAAAAACTTAAGTTTTGGTTCTATTTTAGAAACCTATCACTAATATTAGTTTTTTTGGGGGATTATTTCAATTTCACAGTCTTTGTTTTTCGTTGTCTAAATGACTGAATCATTTTAAATTATTTTTCCGTTCTAACTCGAAAAATCTCTTCATCCTCAAATTTAAAAATTTTAATTTCCTTATCCACTATTTTAATTTTGGATTTTCCAGTTATACAACTATTGCTCCTTCCAATTATTATGGCTGGTTTGGGATATCACTTCCTCAAATATTCATTTTTATCTACCACCACGATATTATACATTGGACGAGTTCAAATGCTGAAGTGTGGAATCATTTGATCATGAACCAGAGTCATTATTTCAAATTATTGACCCTCTATTTCCACCACACTCTATACAAAATGAAATATGTATTACTATTACAGGAAATAATTAATGAATTGGTAAACATCCAAATGGTATAGATACATGCGAGAAGCTTTTTGCACAACTTTGAAGCATCATGACCACTTGCTTCAAAACCAAATTTCAGAGCAAGGAATTTTGGAAAAAAAAAATGGGAGTGTATTATAGTAATTATAATCGACCAAGCATACTACTAAGAATATAAGCTGCGATTAAATCACATTACTATTACGTAATGTTTGATGTCAATATATTTTTTGGGTGGTACAATGATTTTATTGTAATTGAGTAAGTGGCTAAATTCGTAATGATATTTTATCGACTACAATATAAGAGAGGCACACTCTTATGAAAATTATATTTTGATGTGTCAAACCATATAGTAAGTGTTAGGAATATTATTAGAAATGTTATAATCCTTTGATCTCAATTTTTTGTATTTTGGTTTTGGTGCATCAAAGCTTAGTCAATCTAGTCTCTAGCAACTTAGTATCGAGTCAAATTGTAAAAGTCCTGTATAAGATACATCTACTCGAGTTGTAATAGAACTAGAACAAAAGATCGAAGAATGCTGAAGGAATCAGCATGCTTGAAGATTGCTGAAGACGCTAGTAAAAGGCTAGCAAATAACAGAAGAATGCTGGACACGCCGTAAAGAATGCTGAAGGAGTGAAGCAAGCACGTGACTGAAACTCAGCAAGACTGCTGAGATATCAGCAGATTATCAATTGTCAGCAAACACATACCAGCAATCAGAACAATAAGAAGTCGTGAAACAGAAGGATTCAAATCACAAAGAAATCTGACGAGTTAGAGAGAAGGATAATCAACATACGCAAGGAAGGTTTCCAGATTCAAACTGAAAGTTCCGTTCTGACAAAGACGGCTACGAATAGGAGAAACGCCAATCATAGACGAAGAAGACTTGAAGAGTCACTGTGCTTCACATGAAAAGAAGGACGGAGATTGGCGAGTAGACACTCTGTGTCTAACGAATAAGATTCAAATAGTCGTTTGAATCTTCACCTATAAATAGGTGTCATCAAAGGGAGATTGAGAGGTTCGAGAAAAATCTACAACAGAGAAATCAAGAGAAGATCCTAATACTATCAATCCCACGCGAACTCACATCCGAGCTTGTGTTTGATTGAAGCTTTACATAAGCTTACATATTTTAAGCTCGAGACCTCTGAAGAATTAACTTATAAGGTTGAATTTGGGATTCTTTCTATCCAAGAAAGAATCTAGTAGTCACCTTGCTCTACAAGCGTGATTATCACGGGCAACTGCAAAACAAGGAAAGATTCTGGGAAGAACTATAAAACTCCCAAGGTCGACGTCCAAGGAGAAGGGAGGTTTGTCCCCACTCTAAGGAGTGTCAAAGTGAAGATTGAAGACCGAGGTGCTTGAAGGTGTGCGCTGACCAGACGGAGGAGCTGCTCAACGTTAAGCCTGACCTTGTAATCAATCAATAGTGAATTTTTAGTCGGGAGGACTGAAGAGTGGACGTAGATAAGTTGTTCGAACCACTATAAACCTCGTGTTCATTTACTGCTTTTATTTCATTACGTATTGATTACTTTAAAACCCAACACACCAAGTGTTGAGGTATACTCTGCAATAAACCTAACGAATACTCGAGCTTAAACACATTTGATAAACACTTGCTAAGTTGAGACCTTAGCAAGATAAGTGCAAGACTTTATTAAAACTTCCGCTGTAAATATTGATACTCTGATCAGGGACAAACAGTAAGCAATTATCATTTTATAGAACTGACATAAGGTTAGTCCAGTACATGCAAATTCTATATAGGGATTTAAGTTGTAATTGATAGGTTTGATCTCAATCAGACAACTGGGCGGAAACCATCGAAGATTAAATTTGCAATTAAGAAGGAGACTTAACTAACAAGGATAAGGGATCCCACAACCTTTTCTGCTTATGTTCTACTTTTTAATTATAGGGAGAGAGACAACCTTGTTCCAGTTTAAAAAGTAGTCGTTTGTTGTCGTTGATCGTGTTGTCCTTTACCGAAAGATGATAGTGTCTTTTGCAAAGTGACAGTCTTTTCGTTAAAACATCTCTATTTTAGTCAGTTCAAGGAATCTCGATTGGACCGATGACTTTACGTATTATTTTTTAATATTCTTTTGTCATCAAATATTTTCTTACTTTAATAATCTTTTAAATAATAAAATATGTACAAAATATCTATTTTATCTTGAAAATAAAATACATCACAAACTTTATATATTCATATATTTAAATATTAAAAATTTATTATTTTATTATTTCATCAACATTTATATATATTTCAATTTCATGATTAAATAATTTGAAGGGTCTAATTATCTTTTATAAATTATTTATACTATATAACTTAGAACTTAATTAGGAAATATGATATTAGATAATATAAGTAAATTTTAGTAATATAATTCTAATAAAAAAATTTAATCAGATTAATTGGACCAACTCATTAATTTTCGGACTCAACCTAATCGAGCATCAGATTATTCGAATAAAAAACGTCAGGCTAAATTATGTCAACCGTAACCTACATTTTTACTCTGTGTTAATATGACCAACTCTCAAATTTCCTGCTAAATTATATCCCTAATAGTGATAGATAAAAAAGAATATTTGAGGATGTGATATCCCAAACCGACAACAATAAATGGAAGGAGCAACATTTTTATAATTGGGGAAACTTGAAATTTATATAGTGGATATCGAAATTTAAATTTTTCATATTTGAGGATTGAATGAAGAGATTTTATGGATTAAAGGATTTAAAATGATTCAAAATTATTTTCAGTCATTTTAATAAAAAAAACAAAGACAGTGAAATTGAAATAACCAAGAAAAAGAAATCTAATATTAGTGATTGGTTTTTAAAATGGAACCAAAAACTTAAACTTTTTGCTCGAACAAAAATTCTCGATTATATTTTTTTTTTTTGGCCTCTCTCATATAAAAACTCAAAATGAGACCCATATAGAAAAGTAAAAAATACTGCGCAATAAAAAACCAAAAATAAACATAAGGGGCATTCCGAGAATTGAACTCGGGACCTCTCGCACCCTAAGCGAGAATCATACCACTAGACCAAATGCCCTTACTGGTCTTCAGCTTAATTAATTATGTATATATCTTTTTCCAGAATAAATATTACTCCCTCAGTCCCACGAAATTAGTCTCATTTGCCTTTTTTGTCCGTCCCATCTAATTGTCCCATTTCCTAAAATGGCAAACTTTTTTACACTCATCAATAAAATATTAATTCCACTACACTCACTAACATTGGTTATCGTGCCAAAACCAAATGGGACTAATTACATGGGACGGAGGGAGTAATTTAAAGGAATATGGTTATATTTTATTTGCTCTTTATGTAAATCAACACTGCTAAAACTTTTTTGCAGTTTATGTACACATTATAAAAAGAAGTGATTCCATAACCTTGTAACAAATCATCCCATGCCTTATCCAAATTTGGCCACACTTGAAAAAACTAAAGAATCTTTGTAAGCATGGCCAAACCCGTCATTTAACATGAGCCAAATTTGTGGGGAACAAGGTTCCCCAACTCCTCACCACATCTGCAACATTTATTTTCATCATTCAACATCATTTTCTCTGCCAAGTCCCATCCCAACTCACTTCACCTCATATTTCATGTCATCTCTGCCACTCTCATTCCACTGCACTACTCCTCCAGCTAGCAGACATGGCTGCAGAGAGCTGTGGAATGTGCCTGTTTGAGGCCATGGATCACCTCTGGTTTGCCCACATTATTATTCTCTCTCTCCCATCACCTCAAAATCATCCAAAAACATCTCCCAAATCTCACTTCTACTCTCCCACCAACAAATCTCTCCAACAGATTCCTCACAGGTAACTAACTAACTCTACATGTATGTTACTCATTCTCTCCCTCTCTCTTTCAATCCCCACACACACAAACTGAGAAATTTTTTTATGTTTGTTAGTTTATTTTCTGGAATAGTATATGTGGTGATGCATAAGGTTGTGCCCAAGAGCCAAGAAAGAGACCATGCTCAAGAAACTACTGCTACTAGAGATGGGGAAAGAGCAGCCACGTCAGCAAACCTTGCTTCAAGAAAAGCTAGGTCTAATTCGTCTTCACCAAAGAAACCCTCAAGACGTGGAGAATTTTCAGAAACAAGTGTGAGCTGGAGGAGCTTAGGAGATCTGGAACTTGAAGAATTAAAAGGGTTCATGGATTTAGGATTTGTTTTCAAGAAAGAGAATTTAAGCAGGCGTGTGGTTAGTTTGATCCCTGGATTACAAAGAATGAATTGCCATGGCGATGAAGAGAGAGAGGGAGAGGGGAGAATAATGAGGGTGAGGCCATATTTGTCTGAGGCGTGGGTTTCTCCATTGATAGTCAGCATAAGGATTTCAAGAGTTTGCGATGATTCTGACAAAGTGAAGAAACATTTGAAGGACTGGGCTCGGACTGTTGCAGCATCCATTCATCAAGGTTCTTGATCATCCTTTTAACTTCTCCTTCACTAGTAAAGTGATCTAGCAGTTGTAGATCCAAATATACAAAATTTTGCATCACACAACCATGTGTTTATTGCTTAAAATCACTCCAAGTTTCAGCTTCTACGAAAATATGGATGATTGCATACCTCTCTATATATATGAATTGAATAAAAATATTTCAATACTCACCGTCATATGTTAATTCATCAATAGATTGTTATGCAAATAAATTAAAGATGTTAAAATTTCACCATCAATATTATATTAGCAGAATCAATCTCTAAAGCAATTCCCGAGACCATTGATTAGAATGTTCCTGAGGCGGGCACAGTTCCTTTTCGTGATAACTTCATTCTTGGTCCGGTGGGTTAGAAGCATAATAAGAGATTCCTTTTTCCCAATCTGTCACTTGCTCGTCCCTCTCTCATGAAAGTGCTCTCTCCTCTCTCGGCGGCTTTGACAATAACACATATTCAATGTGGGCATCCGAATATTTCAGCTGAATTGAATTAAATAAAAATTATTCCGCATGAATAAATTAGGAATCAATGTAAATCATTAATAATTTTTAATATCTAAGGGGTGTGTTAATTTAATTATTTTTAAGGTGTTATATGATATTTAACTTTAATAATATTTTTTTCAATTTCATACTATCATAATTTATTAAATATATGCAAGAAAAGTATTATAGAATCTGAGATTCAGAAGCACACGGTGAAATGGTACAAGAAAATATAGGCGAAAACAACTAAACAAGCAAGTAAGCCGAGTCGAGAGAACTCTTCCCGCAAAACAGAATATGCCTCCGTAGTGCTTGGAATAAGGCAGTCTGTCCCCAAAGGTGAAATGGCTTTCGTCTCGATCGAAGAAGCACCGCAGTCGACAGAGCTCTGGCAAACTGGAGTGGAGCAGGGCAGAGTTGGCAGGAAAAAAGGATGCAGCAGCTAAGGAAGCAAAATGCAGCTAAGAGCTATTTTTGGAAGCAAAATGCAGCTAAGAGCTAATTTTGGAACAATATTGCATGCACCTGGGGATGCCTATTTATAGGCTTGTCCACCACCTAGGGAGCATGTTGGCAGTTAAGGCACGACGACGGTTACGACGCGAGCCTTCCGGATCGGGCGGTTACGGTGCGCAAATCTCGGAGTGTGCTGTTTGAATTCAAACAGTCCTGTAACCCCGCAGACACGTCACGTGCTGACATGCTCGCCATGTCACGCACACGTAGGCTCCACGCTGAACTACTGGGCCAGATAATCGAGCCAAGTCAACCCGTTTAGTCGCTAAAAAGATAAGACACTTTCGGGCCAAGCCCAAACCCGAAGCCCGAGGCCCAAAGACCACCCAATTGCCAAGATCCAAGTCCAAGTCCAAGACCAAGACCGAAGGCTGAGGCGAGGCGAGGCGGCAGCGGTGCGCGCGTAAGAGCACGGGGCCTCGACATGCGACACCCCTAACTCACTCTGTTATTACACCACATCAGTGTAAATGTATTTAAACCTGTTAAGACAAGGTTAGATTCCCAATATGGGATGTCTTAATTATTACATGTCTCTAATTAATACTTATCTTAATTAACCATGTAATAATGACTCCACGTGTCACCTTCGCGGATTAATTTCTCACTCACCGGAATACGGATCTGAGAAAATAAATATACCACGATTATCTACTCACAACGTAGATCGATCCTGTAATATTTAATTTTCACACAATTAAATATTTACGTCCAGAATATTTAATTAAATACCTCCGGATTCCAACAATCCCCCCATGAGTGGAAATGCCCAATGCATGAAATGCAGAGCCAACTCCGTCCTCGAGAAACGTTAATGCACACAAAGAGGTAGCTTGTGGCTCTGAACCTTTCATCTTCAACATCATCGGATACACTAGTGGCTTAGTGATAAAAACTTTGAACTAACCCTCCGTCGTGTGTACCTAGACAACAATATTGAAATAGTAACATTTCAAAACTTCATCCGTTCTCACGTTTGTTTCCATTACGGGCCATGGAAAACCCCTTTGGATTCATAAGTGTTCGTTTGAAGAGGCCCTAACTTCCACTTATATAGGTGAATTCCTATTTAAGAGTATCCTGCCGTACTCAACCACTACGAGGTTTTCAGGAGTCATTAAAAGTTGATTGACTTAACCTATACCACATGCAGGCTTAAAACACCTAGGTTTGCTCACCTAGGGAAGGGAAGAATTAGGTGTTATCACTCGAACTTATATAGCTTAGTTTTCCCATTGAACCTAGTTCTTGGGATCTCCAATCACCTAGGTTGGGTGTCCACTATACTCGTTCTAGATCGTGGATTTTAGTCGCATTCCCTCTAGCAACTTGTACATTTGATCTCGGTTTAACCCTTTGGTTAGCGGATCCACTAGGTTATCTATTGACTTTACATATTCAATAGAAATAACCCCGTTTGAGATCAACTGTCTAACGGTGTTATGTCGACGACGAATATGTCTCGATTTACCGTTATACATGTTGTTCAGTGCCCGACCAATAGCAGCTTGGCTGTCACAGTGAATCATCACTGAGGGCACTGGTTTGGTCCAATAATGAATGTCTTCAAGGAAGTGACGAAGCCACCTAGCTTCTTCACCAGCTTTATCTAAAGCTATAAACTCGGGTTCCATTGTGGAGCGGGCTATACACGTCTGCTTTGTTGACTTCCACGAGACTGCCCCCCCACCGATCATAAACACATATCCACTTGTGGAATGTGAATCATTGTTGTCAGAAATCCAATTGGCATCACTGTACCCTTCAAGTACAGGTGAAAATCTAGTGTAGTGTAGCCCTAAGTTAAGAGTATACTTTTAGTATCTCAAAACTCTCACAAGAGCTTTCCAATGTTCTTTACTTGGATTGCTCGTGTATCTTATCAGTTTATTTACCGAGTAAGCAAGATCAGGTCGAGTACAGTTAGTCAGATACATTAGACTACCAATGACCCTTGCATACTCCTCTTGAGCTACAGGGTCACCTCGGTTCTTGCTCAGATGAACATTGAGTTCCAGAGGTGTTTTAGCTGGTGAACTATCATAAGCATTGAATTTTCTAAGCACTTTCTCGATATAGTGAAATTGTGATAGGACAATTCCATCATTTCTTCTTATGATTTGGATCCCGAGGATCACATCAGCTACACCCATGTCTTTCATGTCGAAGTTTCGCTTCAACATTCTTTTGGTATCAACGATTACTTGTTGATTGTTTCCCATAATCAACATGTCATCTACATAAAGGCAAACAATAACAAAGGAGTTAGAGGTACCTTTATAATAGACACATTTGTCACACTCATTGTACTTAAACCCGGTTGCCAACATTGCATTGTCAAACCTCAGATGCCACTGCTTAGGCGCTTGTTTTAGACCGTACAAGGGATCTAACCAATTTACAGACCTTCTTTTCTTGACCGGGTACTACGAACCCTTCGGGTTGATCCATGTAGATTTCTTCCTCTAATTCACCGTTCAAAAAAGTAGTTTTCACATCCATTTGGTGAATCTCAAGATTGTGTAAAGCAGCAATCGCGAGAAGCACTCTAATAGATGTGATCCGAGTTACAGGTGAATAGGTGTCGAAGAAATCATCTCCCTCTTTTTGTTGAAAGCCTTTTGCCACAAGGCGGACTTTATACTTGTCAACAGAGCCATCAGCTTTGTACTTCCTTTTTAGGATCCATTTGCATCCTAAGGGCTTGCAACCTTTCGGGAGATCGGTCAGAATCCTTGTATGATTATGCATTATAGATTCAATTTCACTGATGATTGCTTCTTGCCAAAGACAAGCATCCGGTCGAGCTAGAGCTTCCTTAATAGTTTTTGGTTCTTCATCCAACATATAGGTAATGAAGTCGGGACCAAAACTTTTAGCAGTTCTAGCTCTTTGAATACGTCTCGGTTCTTCCTCAACAGGACCAAAACTAGTAGCCTCCTCGTGTGTTCTCTTTCGAGAAGCTTGAGGTTCACCCTCCTTTTCTTGTTCGGACAGACATCTTCAAAGAATATTGCATTCCTTGATTCAATCGTCGTTCCTACAGTCACATTCAGATTTTTCGACTTGTGCACTAGGAAGCGATAAGCTGCGCTGTTAAGTGCATAGCCAATAAAGATGCAATCAATTGTTTTAGGACCAATTGCAACTTGTTTGGGTGGAGGCACTTCAACCTTTGCTAAACAACCCCAGACTTTGAGATATTTGTAGGACGGTTTTCTACCTTTCCACATCTCATATGGGGTAACATCTTTCCCTTTGAGAGGAATTTTGTTCAAGATATAGTTGGCTGTTAAGACAGCTTCCCCCCACATATTTTCGGGTAGTCCCGAACTAATCAATAGAGCATTCATCATTTCTTTTAAAGTCCGATTCTTCCTCTCGGCAACACTGTTTGATTGAGGTGAGTATGGTGCAGTTGTTTGATGAATTATGCCTGAAGCGGCACAAAGCCCTTCAAACGGAGCAACGTATTCTCCACCTCGATCACTTCAAAGCATCTTGATTCGAGTGCTCAATTGATTTTCTGCTTCTATTTTATAATTTTTGAAAGCTTCTATTGCTTCATCTTTACTTTGAAGTAAATAAAGATAGTAGTATCTTGTGCAATCATCAATGAAGGTTATGAATTTTTTTTCCACCTCTAGTTTGCACAAAATTTAGATCACACAGATCGTTGTGAACTAATTCTAGAGTTTTAGTGCTCCTCTCGACTGATTGAAATGGTAATTTTGTCATTTTTGCTTCAACACAAACTTCACATTTTGTTTGTTTAGAATCAGTCATTTTCAACAAAGTTTAGATTCATCAATCTTTTTATAGCATTTAGATTTACATGTCCTAATCTAATATGCCACAAGTCGGAGCACTCAATCAAGTAAGCAGAAGAAGAATCAACTTAATTCATCACTTTTTTGGCTTGGCGTCGTGCCATTACATTCATTTTGAAAAATCCATTAGCAAGGTAACCCCGGCCAAGGAACTTTCCAAATTTGGACAAAATAAACTTCTCACTTTCAAATACAAGCTTAAAACCATGATTAACAATAAGGGAGCCGGAAACCAAGTTCTTGCGAATGTCCGGGACATGCAGCACATCCTTCAAAGTGAGATCTTTTCCCCTTGTTAGCTTCAACACCACATTGCTGATACCAGCCACATCAGACGAGGCTTGGTTGCCCATGTGAAGCTTTCTTCCTTCAACAACTTTGTAGGAAGAGAAGACATTCCTCTCGGATGCTACGTGACATGTTGCACCCGTATCAATGAACCACTCCCTTGGGTTGTCCACATGATGGACTTCAGATACAACAGCGCACAAGTCATCTTCCCAATCATTATCAGGTTCGACATTGTAGTTGTACATCTTTTCTTTTCCCTTGCCTTTAGCTTTGAGCTTTTTGCACTGGCTAGCCATGTGGCCAGACTTGCCACAATTGTAGCAGTCACCCTTGAACTTAGGCTCTTTTATAACAATGCCCTTGTTCGATTGGGTAGGTCTTTTACCTTCCTTTGATGGACCACCACGTTCCATCAAATTGGCCTTAGCCTCCATAGCCCTTGGCCTAGGATCAACCCTTCGATTATCTTCTTCAATTCGAAGTTTGACAATCAAATCTTCAAGAGTAATCGCCTTTTGCTTATGCTTAAGGTAACTCTTGAAGTCCTTCCACGAAGGGGGTAGCTATTCTATGACCGTAGGCACGTTAAAAGCATCGGGAAGCATCATCCCCTCGGCTTGAACATTATGCAAGATCAATTGAAATTTTTGCACTTGTTCTACAACCGACCTATTGTCTATCATCTGGTACGACAAATACTTGGCCACGGCGTACTTTTTAGTACCCGCATCCTTCGTTTGGTATTTCTTCTCTAGCATTTCCCACAGTTCTTTTGATATTCTTACATTTGAATATACTGCATACAAGGGATCTACTAAAGCATTAAGGATGAATTTTTGACAGAGGAAGTCCCCGTGGCACCAATTGTTGAAGGCGACGCGCTTGTTCCGATCCGGCTCATCATCGGCGCATTCGGGCTTGTCTTCCCTCAAGTAGTTGGCTAGACCCAACGTAGTGATATGGAACAACATCTTCTGCCTCCACGTCTTGAAGTCGACGCCGGTGAACTTGGAGGGCTTCACCGCTTCAGCGTTGGGAGGAAGAGGATGTTGGTTGAGTTGCGGTGCATTCGGATCATAAGGAGGCACATTTTTTCCACCATCATTACCGGAAGCCATCTCAGATTACAGATATTATGTCTTGCGATTGTAAGAAAAGAATTACAGAATATGAGATTCAGAAGCACACGGTGAAATGGTACAAGAAAATATAGGCGAAAACAACTAAACAAACAAGTAAGCCGAGTCGAGAGAACTCTTCTCGCAAGATAGATATGCCTACGTAGTGCTCGGAATAATGCAGTCTGTCCCCAAAGGTGAAATGGCTTTCATCTTGATCGAAGCAGCACCGCAGTCGACAGAGCTCCAGCGAACTGGAGTGGAGCAGGGCAGAGTTGGCAGGAAAAAAGGATGCAACAGCTAAGGAAGCAAAATGCAGTTAAGAGCTATTTTAGGAACAATGTTGCATGCACCTGGGGATGCCTATTTATTGGCATGTACAGCACCTGGGGAGCGTGCTGGCAGTTAAGGCACGACGGTGGTTACGACGCGAGCCTTCCGGATCTGGAGGTTACGGCGAGCAAATCTCGAAAGCGTGTTGTTTGAATTCAAACAGTCCTGTAACCCCGCAGACACGTCACGTGCTGACATGTTCGCCATGTCACGCACAAGTAGGCTCCACGCTGAACTATTGGGCCAGATAATCGAGCCTAGTCAACCCATTTAGTCGCCAAAAAGATAAGGCACTTTTGGGCCAAGCCCAAACCCGAAGCCCAAAAACTAATTGCCAAGATCCAAGTCCAAGACCAGACCGGGCCGGAGCCGGGGCCCGGGGCACGGGCACTTGGCGCTCGGCCTGCGGCCTCGCTGAGGCCGAAGGCCGAGACGAGGCAGGCGGCGGTGCGCGCGTGGGAGCACGGGGCCTCGACATGCGACACCCCTAACACACTCTGTTATTACACCACATCAGAGTAAATGTATTTAAACCTTTTAAGACAAGGTTAGATTCTCAATGTGGGATGTCTTAATTATTACATGTCTCTAATTAATACTTGTCTTAATTAACCATGTAATAATGACGCCACGTGTCACCTTCGCGGATTAATTTCTCACTCACCGGAATACGGATCTGAGAAAATAAATATACCACGATTATCTACTCACAACGTAAATCGATCCTGTAATATTTAATTTTTACAAAATTAAATATTTACGTTCGGAATATTTAATTAAATGCCTCCGTATTTCAACAATATACATATATAGTTTTGGTATAGCATATATCAATTTAGATATTTGAAACTACCTCCATCCCACTTAATTAGTCTCCTACTACGTGGGCACAATAATTAATGTGAGTATAGATAGAAGAAATTAATATTTTATTAGTGATTGTGTATTAACTTTTCATTTTAGGTAAGTGGACAATTAAATAGGACGGACGAAAAAGGAAATGTGGACAATTTAAGTGGGACGGAGGGAATAATTTTTTATACAAAACCCATAATGTACGTATATATTTGAAATTTAGAATCTATGCAAAATCCTAATAAGAAATAATATCTTTAATTGTTTATTAGATGTCTCGTGCAATATCATTTCACAAATCATATTTTGTAAGATAAATCTTAGTAGAAAAGTACTCCCTCCGTCCCATTTTAATAGGTCCCTTTCTTTTCGGCACGGAAATTAAGAGTTGTGAGTGTAGAATGAGTTAGTGGAATGAATATTTTATTGTTGTGTGTAAAAAAGTTGCCATTTTTGGAAATGGGCCAATTTAATTGGGACGCCAAATTCGGTAAGTGGGCCTATTCTAGCGGGACGGAGGGAGTAGATTTTTGTAAAGTAAATATATCATATAATTTATATCCATCATTTTATTAATAACATGTTTAGCAATAGTAAAATAAATAATTTATAAGAACCATCTCACAAATTAAGAACAGTGTTTCAATCTTAAAGAAATTTTTACCCTTAATTATAATAAATAAGAAATGCATAGAAAATAAAAGGGTTCGAGGTAAAAACCCTTACAAAGTACATGAGTATACCCACGAGTCAAGAACCAAAGGCCAGTTTACGCAGGGTGACCAGCAAACAGTAAACAAAGCAAAACAAGGGCCAAGATACACATCCTGCAAAGGGCCAAAATATACGGCCAAAGCTACTAAGATTTAGTGTGCAAATCCATTTGAGTAACGACCTCGTCCACCGGAAAGCATGAATAAAGAAGCTTGAAGACATCCTCTTTGATTTTCTTGTTCACTAAAGGAACTAACGGAGTTTCACCGTCAAAGATGCAGCGGTTCCTCGCAAACCATAAGTGGTTCACCGTGGCTGCCAAGGCAATCAGTTTAGCCTTCTTCAGCACCCTTGAACGCGGCCTCTCACGCAAGCACCATTTGTACTCAATATCAATTGCTAGCGAATTTGATTAAATGAAAATAAGATATGTAAATAAAAAATTAAATTTTCATATCATTTGAATCCATGATCAATTGATCAAAGAGACTATCAACATTGCTAATCACTTTAGAGTGTTCTAAAAAAATAAAAAAATATTAGGAATTATGTTGGTGTTGATGATCATCAAAAAAATCAACCAGACGAGTCCATTTTATAGAGATAATTAGTAGATAGGATAGAATTGATCTTGTTTAGAATGTAATATCATGCATACGTTCCAAGAGTTGTAAAAGTTTAGGTTTGCAGAGAATCGATGATAACTGAAGACTTGAAGAGCTGAAGATGGATGATCAAGTTCAACTGATATCAATAACTCATCACTTGCAACTGACATTTATGAGAAGGAGAAAAACACAACTAATGGTCAGAAGAGAGAGGTGACCAACTATGAGGAAGAGTTCTCAATTCATGAGGAACTGACTAGCTGAGTGAGCTAAGTAAGAGTTCAACTAGCACTCTCAATTGTCAGCTAACACCAAAGTTTGTGAGCTGATACTCGCAAAAGTCAATTGACACAAGGATAAGTACTTCTAACTTTCAGGAGGATAACTAAGACTAAAAAAAGGGAATAATTGAAGAGCGCCGAATATATGTAAGACATTCCTCCTCGGATGAAATACAGATTTTAGTCGATCTTTGACGTTGTACCAAGACCTCAATGTAGGATTCAAGTCTATAATAGACAACATGAGTTGTCACTTTAATTAACTTGCCAAGGATCATTCTTAGGATATCAGAAATAAATTTAAATTAAATAAATCAGGCAATCTTAAGTATGCTCCTACAAAATTAATTGCAGTAGATGGATTTTGTGATGGGTTTTGTATACTGAAAGCATTTATTACAATGAGTATACAACGGTTTATTTCTCCTATCTGTTAACAATCTTACATGTATGAACAATGTTATCCTCTTATCTCACCGATAGGGACGATCATACGGCTTGTTGTAGATCGTAGAAGACAGTATGATCACTTGACCTGGTGAGACATAAACCTGATCACAGCCGAGACAGCGTATGAGGATACTTCTGTCCGGATGGCTGCGGCATTGTTGGATTAAGTAGTCTGTCTTGGTTACTTGACATGCTGGTACGCAGAGGTGGCGTATTGATGGACCGCAGTGAGATATATTCGTCTGTCTGACATCAGAGAATAAAAGATCTCGTTATATTGATTGAGTCCAAACCCTAACGAAGGTTCAGGGGTTTGCAAGGGTTGACTGTTGCTTTGACTTGCCATGGTGGAGAGCCTAAGTAACGTGCTCGTATATCCGCATCTTGGGTAACAGCAGTTCGTGTAGTACCGCCTGAGACTGGACTTAGGTAACCATATCCGAGTAATAGGATGGGGACATTCCCTGAGGAGCTCAATAACATTCATCGTGCCAAAGTCCTGCAGGCTGATTAAGTTCAGGCACGAGTGATAAGGTTTGAGTGGTACTACTCAGGAATAATAAGATATTAATTAATGGTAGTTAGAGCTTGTCAGAGGCTCCGATTAATTAATGGATGTCCGGTAACCTTAAATATGGGGATTCTCAATTAATGCAGCTCGTTCTCATAACGTGGTAATAAAGGGGTAGGTCAGTATTAATTCTGTGGTGAAAAAGAATTAATATTAATTAATTAATTGTGTCCTGGCTTGTGGACATGGGAATTAATTAATTTATAGGCCCACTTTATTATTTGCATTAGGTCCCAGGACTGGCCCAATTAAATATTCTGAATTGAGCCCAAAATGGCCCATTAGGGTTTCCAACCCTAGGTCTATAAATAGACAGCTCTCTCTCATAAGTCATAAGACAGTTGAAACACACTAAACCTAAAGAGAGAGGGAGGCGCCGATTTTGGGAGTAACAGGAGGAGAATTTCGATTCTGGTCCTGCTCAGATTACAGATCTACGGAGTCCTCACCAGTAGTAGATCTGATCAGCATTGGGACACAGCCCTGAAGATCTAATCTGGAGAACATATTTTCTTTCTTCCTTCTCTTTCTGTTTTGATTTTTTCTAAGAAATTAGGTCTCTAATTTCTGTTTCCGCATATTAAATCGGATCGTGTGGTTGATTTGAGATTTGGAATTCAAATGCGAAAGATCGGTTCAGACTCGACGGAGTTACGGTAAACCCTAAATCCACAATTCTTCGTATTAAATTCATAGGAGCCTGCTAGGGTTTTGAGAATCTTAATTATGAGCAATATCCATAGATCGATCCGGTTAAGTTTGGTTTTGGTGATTCGGTTCACGGAAAAACCCTACAATTGGTATAAAAGCCAGGTTTCTGATTTATGGCTCTATTGTTCATAATTAAATTCAATATGCATGTATGGATTTATTGTTTATTGTGGATGTTTGGTTTTTGTTCCTCGTGGCAACCCGTTGATTCAGCCCGCGGTGGTTTATCCGTCTAGGGCTGAATTATTTTTGTAAAATTACGAGAAAATCCGTGATTAGTGTAGATTTGAAAAATTGTAATTAGAATAGTTTTTCTGTAATTTTTTCAAATTTAATTTGGACGGGTCGAGGACGAAGAACGAAGATGGAGCCGACGAAGGGCCGACGGAGACAATGGCGGACGACGGCGCGCGGCCTGCGCGCGCATGAGAAAGGCGCGCGGGCGCGGCGCAGGGAGCGCGCGCGGGCGCGGGGTGCACGCGTGCGCGCGCGGCGGCGGCGGTCGGCGGTGGCTTCGGCTGTCGTCAGCTGCTGCTGTCCCATCGCGGTGGCTCGTGTTTTGGTGGTTTGCACAATCCTGTGTAAACCCTAGGGTTTGCATTAGGGTTAGGGCAAATCATCAGATCACAAAGGCCTAAAAATCCAAAAGATTTGGTGTATCCAGATTTGAAGGCCCTTGAAGATTTGGAATATTTGAAAAGATTTGGATTTATCCAAATTAATTCAAAATTCAAATTTGTAATAGATAGATATTATTTTCTATTTTGTGGGGCCACGAGGAATTTTTGTTTGCCTTAATTGTCCTCGTATGATATGTGATTTATTTATGTGCGCAATTAAGCATGTGTAGATAATAGGAAAAGCATGATTTATCGCTTTTATTATTTACAGCTTTTCAAGCATGCTTATGTGATTAATTTCTTTTGTTGGATTATATTTTGGGAATATTTGGGCTTGTTTAATTACATGCAAAAATTTGGAAAATATAATGACAAAGAAATTATGTGTGCGCATAAAGAAACCTTTTAAAAGAAAAATACTAAGCAGATTTTTTAATTAAAATCAATAGACCTCCACAAAGCGTTCATAGGCTGTAAGTGTATCTCTCGTTCTAGTAAACATCTACGAGTGTAGCTTGCTAGTTCCCGGAGGTGCATGGGTACGGTTGTTGGGATTTCTAGACAAACAATTTAAATCATGTGAATAGTGGGAGAGCTTTGCGTAAACGTCTACGAGTGTAGCTTGCATAGACCTCTTTCACAAGTAATCTAGGATTGATTTAAATTATAGATAACAAAAGCTTAAAGGGATGTACGGTATGGTTACGTGCCATGCTAAACTGTCTCTTTTGGCCGGAGTTAAATTTGTGGTTAATGGCTTAGAAGCATCTTAGAATATAATGCAAGAATTGCATCCCTGTTCTTGAGAGATGGCTTGGTCTAAGGTTTTCACTAATTATTAATTTCTAGTGTCAAAAGCTTCCTGACATGGTAGTGAAATTAAATGGATTGGGGCTTAAAACCCGCAGTTCTGGTTGAGGGTGACATCGTAAACGTCTACGAGTGTAGCTTGCGGTGGGAACTCTTGGGCAATTAGTGGAAAACATTTGTATTTGATTTATTAAAAGGTTTTCAATGCATTTGTTTTTGAAGTTCAACATGTATGTTCTTATTTAAGATTTTTATTGTTTCGGATATGTCTATGTCTAGTGTTATCAATATTCTCGCACAAAATTCTCTAACTGGTCCAAAATTCCAGGAATGGAAACGCAACCTTGAATACATCCTGATTGTGGAAGAACACATGTTCGTTCTACAAGTACTTTGTTTTATAAGTGCCCACTACTGAATCCTCGCAAGAGGAAGTAGACTATTACAACGAGTGAGAGAGCACGTAGTTTCCATGACTCACCTCCTGGATGAGCTAACTGTGCACAGTGGAGGTATCGATGATGAGGCTAAAGTCGATATCATACTGAACTCTTTACCCAAATCCTTTGAGAGTTTCAGACTGATTGTTGTCGTGAACAAGAAGGAGTATACTCTTTACGAGTTGCTCAATGACTTGATGGCAGTGGAATCGGTTATGAATCCTTAGAAGGTTGCCTTAGCTACTTCTAGTAATCACTCTGCTGTATCGAAAGGTATGAAGCCGAAAAGAGCGATTAAGAAGAAGGCTGGAAAGGTAACTGCGAAGGACGTGGGAGCTGTTAATAAACCTATGGCGGAGACTTCGAGGGACAAGTGTTTTCAGGTGTGGTAAGAAAGGACATTGGAGGAAAGATTGTCAGGCCCACAAGGCTAGACAGGGTATGTCATTTGCATGTATAACTGAAGCATGATTAGAGTGCGACGTTGCTCTTCCAAGAGCTGTAAGCGCTGACTTGTTGATCATGTTGTTATACTTTGCAGGGGACTGTGCCGACAAGGCTGGTGAGTGATGGCAAGAAGATACCAAACTGGATGAAGGCAACGTTTTATGACGGAGCTTCATGGAGTTTTCTTTTCTTTATGTTTTGATGAACTAAGTACATTTAAGAGTTTGTTTGTGGGCCGTGGTTTATCGGCAGGACAAATTTTATCAACTTTCTATGGATGTTTGTTATTTATGATTTCAATCATTGGCGATAACAATGTCATTCATTATGTAATGTTGATTTATACTCTTTACGCTACTTCGATCAAAATATGTCCTTGAAAATTGCATGTAATTCATCCGTAATTGATTAATCCTAGAAAGAGAAAACTTACTTCTTCTGATGAGGATCTTACATATCTCTGGAACTTGAGACTAGGTCACATCAGCTTGAAGCGGATTCAGAGACTTGCAGATGACGGTACATTGGACTTAGTCCGGGCTGTACCTTATCAAGTCTGCAAATCCTGCATCGAGGGCAAGATGTCAACTAGGCCTTTCAAGGCTAGTCAATCTCGAGCAGAGGAAGTGTTGGAATTGATCCATTCTGACTTATGTGGACCGATGTCCACACAAGCTCGTGGAGGGTACGAGTACTTCGTCACTTTCATTGACGACTACTCAAGGTACGGATACGTTTACCTGCTTCGCTACAAGTCTGAATGCTTTGAGAAATTCAAAGAGTTCAAGGCTGAGGTAGAAAAGAAGGTCGGGAAAACTATCAAGTCACTGCGATCTGACCGCGGTGGCGAATACCTCGGTAACGAGTTCCTGCAGTATTAGTCAGAAAATGGGATTATATCCCATTGGACTGCACCGGGTACTCCCCAGCAAAACGGTGTAGCTGAAAGAAGAAATAGGACTCTTCTAGAGATGGTAAGATCAATGATGAGTTATGCAAACTTACCAATTTCATTTTGGGGTTACGCATTGGAAACAGAAGCTTACGTGCTTAATGTGGTGCCTTCTAAATCAGTTCCTAAGACACCTTCTGAGCTCTTCCTTGGTCACAAACCTAGTTTGTGCAAGTTTAGAGTATGGGGTTGTCCGGCACACATACTGTCGAAGGAACCTGATAAGTTAGAAAGCAGGTCAAAAGTAATGTTGTTCATAGGGTATCCCAGGCAAACGAAAGGTGGTTACTTTTACTGTCCTGAGAGTCAATGAGTTGTTGTTAGCACCAACGCTATATTCTTGGAGGACGAGTATGTGAGTAATCACAAGTCAAGGAGTGATATCGTTCTTCAAGAAATTGAGAACGAGAATGCAATTCCAAGGGAAGGGGGACGTGTAGATGTGGGTGCTCCTGTGAGAGGTACAGCACCACAGACACATTCTTCAGTGCAAGGTGCAGGACCACAAGTCACTGCACCTACTACTGACACGGCACCAATGCCTCGTCGTAGTGGGAGAGTTATTTTCCAGCCGGAAAGGTACATGTTCGTGGGTGAGTCTTCGGACTTGAGCCTGGAAGACGGACATGAGGACTCTGACCCACTGACTTACGAAGAGGCAGTGCAGGACAAGGATGTTGCTAAATGGCGTGTCGCCATGGATTCTAAAATTGAATCCATAACTGCTATGGATGTATACCAGAAAACTGATTTGTCGGATGGCTTTAGGGCCATAGGGTGCAAATGGGTATACAAAAGAAAGAAAGGGGCGGATGGAAAGATCACGGCTTTTAAAGCCAGGCTGGTGGCAAAGGGTTATAGTCAGAAAGAGGGCATTGACTATGACGAAACCTTTTCACCCGTAGCCATGCACAAATCCATCCGGATACTCCTTGCCATAGCTGCGCATATGGACCTCGAGATCTGGCAGATGGATGTCAAAATTGCTTTTCTAAACGGTTACCTTGAAGAAGGTAGGGACATCTACATGCAGCAACCCGAGGGTTACATAAGCAAGGGCGAAGAACATCTTGTCTGGAAGCTTAGGAAGTCCTTGTATGGACTTAAGCAAGCTTCAAGGTCGTGGAACTTACGTTTCAACGATGTGATTAAATTTTATGGATTTGCACAGTTGGAAAACGAAAGTTGTGTTTACCGACTTTGTGTCAGTGGGAGCGTGGTCTTCCTTGCACTATACGTTGATGACATACTCCTATTTGAAAACAACGAGGGAGTGATGTCCGAAATCAAGGTTTGGTTATCCGAACAGTTCCAAATGAAGGATCTGGGAGAAGCTGGCTACATTCTTGGGATTAAGGTCTTACGAGATCGTAAGAGAAGAATGCTGAGCTTATCCCAGGCATCCTATGTGGATACTGTGATAGCCCGGTTCAGCATGCGACTCGCCAAGAAAGGCTTGCTACCTTTCAGACATGGCGTTCGTCTTTCTGGTGGGCAGTGTCCTCAGACACAGCGGGAGAAAGATGAGATGAGTCTTGTACCATACGCTTCGGCTGTGGGTAGTCTCATGTATGCGATGCTGTGTACCAGGCCAGATATCTGTTATGCCGTTGGCATGGTAGCAAGATATCAGTCTAACCCTGGACATGCGCACTGGACTGCTGTAAAGCATATCCTCAAGTATTTGAAAAGAACTAGGATTTTTGTCTAGTTTATCAAATTGAGGATTTGTGCCCTGTGGGTTATACGGACTCGGATTTCCAAGGGGACCAGGATGAGAAGAAATCGACCTCAGGATATGTGTTTACCCTGGGAGGTGGAGCTGTATCTTGGAGAAGCTCAAAGCAGAAATGCATTGCTGACTCCACCATGGAGGCGGAATATGTCGCCGCCTCCGACGCCTCGAAAGAGGGGGTGTGGCCCCGGAACTACCTTTTAGAGTTGGGCGTGATTCCAAGTTTGCCGAGGAGCATCACAATTTATTGTGATAACTCTGGTGCAGTGGCAAACTCAAAGGAACCGCGGTCTCACAGGGCAAGCAAACATATAGAGAGAAAGTACCATATCATATGAGAAATCGTAACGAGGGGCGATGTGCTGATTAAGAAGATTGACACTGCTGACAATCTTGCTGATCCGTTTAAAAAGAGCTTGCCGCAGAAAGTTTACGAAAGACATATTCGTGAGCTGGGTCTGAGGTGGATGCCGACCACTGACAGTGGTTAAAGTGACAGCCGACTAGATAGACGGACTGTATACTCTGTAATAGCTAAGTTATCCTTTGAGTATAAGTGGGAGTTTGATGGGTTTTTTATACTGAAAGCATTTATTACAATGAGTATACAACGGTTTATTTCTCATATCTGTTAACAATCTTACATGTATGAAGAATGGTATCCTCTTATCTCACCGATAGGGACGATCATATGGCGTGTTGTAGATCGCACAAGACAGTATGATCACTTGACCTAGTGAGACATAAACCTGATCACAGCCGAACGTATGAGGATACGTCTGTCCGGATGGCTGCGGCATTGTCGGAATAAATAGTCTGTCTTGGTTACTTGACATGTTGGTACGCAGAGGTGGCGTATTGATGGACCGCAGTGAGATATATTCGTCTGTCTGACATCAGCGAAAAAAAGATCTCGTTATATTGATTGAGTCCAAACCCTAACGAAGGTTCAGGGGTTTGCACGGGTTGACTGTTGCTTTGACTTGCCATGGTGGAGAGCCTAAGTAACGTGCTCGTATATCCGCATCTTGGGTAACAGCAGTTCGTGTAGTACCGCCTGAAACTAGACTTAGGTAACCATATCCGAGTAATAGGATGGGGACATTCCCTGAGGAGCTCAATAACATTCATCGTGCCAAAGTCCTGCAGGCTGATTAAGTTCTGGCACGAGTGATAAGGTTTGAGTGGTACTACTCAGGAATAATAAGATATTAATTAATTGTAGTTAGAGCTTGTCAGAGGCTCCGATTAATTAATGGATGTCCGGTAACCTTAAATATGGGGATTCTCAATTAATGCAGCCCGTTCTCATAACGTGGTAATAAAGGGGTAGGTCAGTATTAATTCTGTGGTGAAAAAGAATTAATATTAATTAATTAATTGTGTCCTGGGTTGTGGACATGGGAATTAATTAATTTATAGGCCCACTTTATTATTTGCATTAGGTCCCAGGACTGGCCCAATTAAATATGTTGAATTGAGCCCAAAATGGCCCATTAGGTTTTCCAACCCTAGGTCTATAAATAGACTGCTCTCTCTCATAAGTCATAAGACAGTTGAAACACACTAAACCTAAAGAGAGAGGGAGGCGCCGATTTTGGGAGTAAAAGGAGGAGAATTTCGATTCTGGTCCTGCTCAGATTACAGATATACGGAGTCCTCACCAGTAGTAGATCTGATCAGCATTGGGACACAGCCCTGAAGATCTAATCTGGAGAACACATTTTCTTTCTTCCTTCTCTTTCTGTTTAGATTTTTTCTAAGAAATTAGGCCTCTAATTTCTGTTTCCGCAGATTAAATCGGATCGCGTGGTTGAATTGAGATTTAGAATTCAAACGCGAAAGATCGGTTCAGACTCGACGGAGTTACGGTAAACCCTAAATCCACAATTCTTCGTATTAAATTCATAGGAGCATGCTAGGGTTTTGAGAATCTTAATTATAAGCAATATCCATAAATCGATCCGGTTCAGTTTGGTTTTGATGATTCGGTTCACGGAAAAACCCTACATTTTGGAATTCCTCAACTCCTGTGGATTGAATAACGACGTTTGATTGAGTTGATTGGAGTTCCTACATATCTGATATTCTGATCTGTTCCCTTGCTCCTCGGAAATCTGGTTAGGATGCGCTACCGAGTTGAATCAGAGATTCGGAGGAATCAATCACTTCCTCCCACTGATAGCTAGCCATCGCCCATTTCTTTCTCTTCCCTCAATATTCTGTGTTGAATATTAAACCTAATAATGATCTGACGAAGAGAAAATGGTATATATAGTATTAAGGTTTGAAAACCCTAAAACTAATGGGCTTTGAGAAGTGTGTAGGCCAGACCAAGGATCAAATGCAAATAATAAAGTGGGCGCTCTTTATTAAGTAATCCTTCCTTGCTTAACCCAGAACATAATTAATTAATAAAATATTATTTTGCTTTCACTAAGGAAAATAATGATGACTCACCACTTTATTACCACGTTATTAGGAACGGATTGCATCAAACTAACATGATCCACATATTTAAGGTTTTAGACATTCATTAATTAATTTGGCATATGACAATCTGCCACAATTAATTAATATCTTATTTTCTGAGTAGTACCACTCACTCCTTTTCACTTATGATTGAATTAACAATTCAGTCTGCAGGACTTAGCATAAAGAACCTTGTGAGCTCGTCAAGGAATGTCACCATCCTGAAGCGGATATGCTTACCTACACGTCCAGCCTAAGCAGGCCACACACAAATTGCCAACATCCAAAATGAAAATATAAGAGTACATGAAAGACTCGTCATCCTAGCAAATCAAAGTGTGGTTAATCTATATGTGCCCCTTAGCCTTCTGTTAGGTTTAAGATCATAGGAAGTATGTTAGGGATCTGGCTCATTCATATGTCACTGAGAATGGCACATCCCACTATTGATCCCATCAATACATAAAGATGTACCAGCACATTCAAGTAACTAGGATAAGCTCACTTATAAACTGATGTGCCGCAGCTTAAACCGACAGCTTATCCAGGGACTATCTCAGCCGTGATATTGTTTATACCTCTCTAGGTCAATCAAGCCATATGATCCTCAATGATCTCCTACACACCATATGGTCATCCCTATTAACAAGATAATATGATATTATAGTTCGTTGTATGTTCATTGTTATATCAGATAGCGAGCATTGTTGATGCAACACATATATGAAAACTAGTATATAAAACACTTAATTATATATGCTTTCAGTATAAAATCTCAACACTCAAAATGAAGGATATCAGCCATGAAGGAAATTAACGTTTTGATTGACATAGCAGGTATCCTGTGCGCTTTCCAATTATCATCACACGAATCTATTTTTGGGAAAATAGATCATCGAGATACCAAATATCTTCAAGAAATTAGCGAGATTTCTCACTCCGGATAGATCAAAGATGCCACTTCCAAGAGCTACATATACCAGGCTAGGATACACATTGGAATACAATAATAGTCTAAAACTGGAAAATGGGAAGCTATTTTTCCCAGGGAAGGCTTTCATTGTTAGAAGATTCTCAAAAACTAAGAAGTAGTAGGGTAAAAATCCAATTCCAAGAGGACTGGCGGGAGAATGATATAGGTTTGATGATACAAGATGGAAAAATAATTTTTTTGTCATATCTTGTATTATTTGCAACAACTAAGAATCGGTCACTATAAAGTCATCATTGATATTGATCCGGTGATGATTGAGGTTAATGGAAGAGTAGGAAAAAAATGGGAGTTCTCACATTAGGACTTGACTTCCCGGAAAAGCTCAAACATTAGAACCAAAAGGAAGATGAGATGATGATTATTTTTGGAGGAAAACAACTACTGATTATATGACAAGCTTATTATCTATATACATCTCTATTGAGATAATATACAAAAAATAGAAAGTTATATATTATGTCGTCTATATTGGTTTTGGAGCAAGTGATTGCATAGCAAACGAGAAGTCTTCCCAGACAACCTCGAAGAAAATTTCAACCCTGTTACGGGAAGAGATTTCTCCAAAAGAGTTCTATTGTTATATAAGATAGTAAAACCCTCAAAGATTCTAATCGGAGAAGCGGGACAAACACTATGATATAAGGTGAAGACTTCACCCATCTATTTTCATGATACATGAGCGCACATTAGGTGGAAATAATTTCCTACAAAGATTCAAGAGGTATATGCATAGTAATGCCAATAAGAGATTGGTTTTTACTACAGTGTACTATGATAAGATCATTGTCCAGAAATTAACTAGGACATTTAATAAATAAATGCCACTAAGATTTTGCAGCAAGCGTGGGGATGAAGGATATCTTTGACACCCAAAAATACAGGATCATATAAGATTTGGAGAAGCGGTTCTGAGTTTTCAATTGGGGAAAACCTATAAGAACTAGAAGTCCAAGTCCTCAAGGCGACCTTAATATCATATCAAGATATTAAAGAAGTATATGTATCTCTAATCAATGTCAAGAGAAAAATAAAAAGATGCTATAATGAGATTCCTCTAGCATAGTGGAATAGAAACCAACTCAAAGCAATCAATACTACAAATTAGGGTTGTCTCGACTGGTTACCTGTCACTAACACTACAAGAAAATTGTAGAACGACAACGGTTAAAAACCGTTGTCGTAGTTATAGACATAGTGTAGACGTAGGTTGTGTTGTCGTAGATACCTCCCTACGACAACGGTTTTTAACCGTTGTCGTATGTACTTACCACAACCGTGTAAAATTGTTGTCATAGTCAATAATCAATCATTGTCGTAGCTATGCGTTGTTTAATAAATTACCCTTACGACAACGGTTTTTAAGTGTTGTTTTACATATAAACGACAACGGTTTATAACCGTTGTCAATTCACGAATGTGGGTGTTGTTATTTACATTTTTTACAACAATTTTTCATACTCTAAACAACGCATCTATATTTATCGTTGTCGTAGATTAATAAATTAAAAATTAATTTATAAATTAATTTAAAACCTGTTAGTAAACTATTACGTAAACAAAATAATACACAATTTAAATCACGAAATCCACTAAAATATAATTAAAACTTTCATTAATTAGCAATCACATTCATCAACAATATCCCCAAAGTAGTTGCCAATCAATATCTCAAAATATAAAATATCTGAAACTACAAAGTAAATATTTATCTAGCATTATCCGAAAATACAAAGTAAATACTTGTCCATCATGTATATACTTGAACATAGTCTTGAACACAGTCGCCCATTCCTTGCGCACATCATCAATTTCCCCAACAGAATAACTCAATTTGAACTGTTAAACAAAAAAGAAAAAAAAAACATTTCCCCAACAGAATGTTATATCTCATTAAAAGATATTAAAAGAATAAGAGCAAATGATTACCAATGATTGCAGCGAATCAATCGTCTCCACATTATCAGCCTCAATTATATAATTAGGCCGACCGAAATTGAGTGAGGATCATGCCCAGTTGACCAAAAGAAACAGTTTATGATTACCAAGGCTTCCTTAGTTCATAGAAGCTAATGCTCATCAAACAAGATAACATCAAACATGATTGACACAGGGACTCTGCATTATTCTTAAAAAACAGCTATAACTTAGAAAAACGATCATCAATTGTTACAGAAAAGAAACTGACAAGAAAGTCGGTAAACTGATAGATATCTGATAGATATTACAGATAATTTTGCTAAACTAAAACAAAAAAAGTATTCACTTTCAAAGAGAAAACTAACCTTGAACATAAAGAAAGAGCGAAACCATTGGAGGACAATTAATAGCTGCCCTACGAATTGCAACTTCTTTTGCAACCCTCAACCATTCAGGAGTAGCAATATTAGCAGCCTCTCCACAATTGAATCCTAAAATTAAAATGATCACATAAACAAATTAAACATGTTCTAACTGCCACGGATTTGATGTCATCTATAAATACTGGCATAGGATAAAATGTTATAGTGCCTTACCATGAATGAATCCTGAGTGATAAGCCCTTGGGAAAGTGACAACAAACTCTCCAGCATTTTGCACCACCTCTATTCTAGGACCATCTTCTGGTGTAGAACTGTTATGTCAGCACACAAGAAAACATACTACTCCATAAGAAATAAGGTATATCACCTTCTCAACCAAACGAACCAGCTCTATCTCCTTGCATCATCAGAGGATGGGAAAATTTATTGGCAGACCTTAGCTCTGGCAGGAACCCATTTCTTTCAGGTATAGCATCCACCATATGGCTTTCAAAAATATCATGAAAAAGGAATCTAACATTAAGATCTTGAAACTATATTTTAGCTTAAATAGGCAAAGAACTGATACAGAAAATTGAACAGCTAGAAAAGACAATAAAAGATTACATTGTCACAGGTCACAACAAAGAGGGCTTATATAGTTATATGGAAAGAGCATTGAAAACAAAAGTATTTTTGGAAGCTATTTTAATGCAAATGAATCTACTTTAGAAAAATTGCATCAATACATAAAATTAGAAGAAATCTTGACATGTCATCAGCTGGTTCCGTATTTTTCCCATCAATATAATGGTTATATTGAGAAACCCCATGCAAACCCTACAGGAGAAGAGTCAACAGAGTAACATTTTCTACTTTACAACACAAATTTTGTCCTATTACCAGTGGATCTATTAGTTGTGGAAGTGGACTTCTCAAAAAACATATGCCTCCACAATAATGATTAAGCAAACCTATCAGCTCCTAAAAGTATGAAAAAAAGAGTTGCAACAATTACCACAGAACTGCTGGGAAATTGGCTGCTTCTGGGTCTTAAAATTGGATTATCTTTACCAATATAACCGTTTCCAGAATTATCCCCAATCATGGAACTCAAGTCTGCGAGTTTGGCCTGCAATTAAGTGATTATTTGTTAGATTAAAGGATGGCGTCCAAGTGCATGCCTACACAGCTCGATGAAGGAAAATCATAAAATAGCAACAGAATGAAGGACATTCTTAATAAGGATTGACCCAAGAATATAATGTGGAATTCCATTCGTGTTTTTGGAGACAAAAGGTAAACTATCTAGTTAAAATACTTCTCCTTGTTTTGCTTTATCAACAGAAAGTATTCATAGCCTGAAGCAGGTAATTGTATACTTCAGCACATGATCCTTAAATATATATGTATAAAAACAAGAAAAATATCATAAATTATACAGAACATCACACCCACAGCTAGCTAATAAATTAGAAGAAGAGCAGCAAATGGATCAAAATAAAACAACTGACTAGGAGCTAATGTTCTTGATGTTGTTGACAAAAACTAAGCAACAAAATGAGCAAAACAATCAATAGATAATACAGGCTTACAAGTGAAATTCTTATCTTCAACTGGAGCTGATCGTTTAAGTGCTGCAAATATTCAAAAAATGTAAATATTGTAGCCAAAATTTTAAAATATGCTTCACTCGAGTGAAGATTCAGTGAATTCATAGACAAAGGATCTCAGCATATTGACGTGCACACCACATCCAATAAGATATTATCGCATTTATGTGAGCACCATAAATAGAGGCAGGAGTTCCCTAAGATAGAAGGGTTTGTCGCAGTGAAGAAAAATGGAACAGAATTTAATGCAGAACTTTATCACACACCCTTTCTAAGTTACATTTAAGATGTCGACGGGCTTGCTGATGAAGGCGGCGGTGCAGGCGGCGTACGTGCTGACGGCGGACGGGCGGGCGTGCGGACGTGTCGACGGCGGACGGGCGGACGAAGGAGTGGGACAGGGCGATGGGGGGAGGGCAGGCAGCGTGCGAGCACCGGCGGACGGCGGGCTTCTTGGCAGCGGCGTGCGGCAGCAGTCTAATGGAGGAGGAGGGAGGAGGACGAATTGTGAGATTTTGAAGAAGGGAGGGGAGACTAGGATTTAGGGATTTTATTAGGTTTAAGATTAATTTTAGATTTAAATTAATTTAAAATTATAGATAAAATATATAACAACACTTAAAAGACAACAGTAAAATATATTCGTTGTTTTTTGTGGAATACACAACACTTAAACAACAACGGTGTGAATAAATCGTTGTCTTTTTGCGTTTTAAGATTCTAATAGACAACGGTTTAGGCTAATATCACTCTAAGACAACTATTTTAAGCCTAAACTGTTGTCTTTTCAGTGTTGTCTATTTGCTTTTTTCTTGTAGTGTAAATAAAAACTATTGTGACACATGTTACTATACTAACACTATTACATATTGTTGTCCCAAGAAGTGTCACTCTAGAGTAGATTCTTATAACAATAGTAGTGGTGTCAAGATAATTAACATATTTTGATATATTTATGTGTTTGGAAAATGAATTTAAAGTTACAATCTATCACTATGACTAAAGACATTTTACTTCACATGCTAATCTGTTGGGTTAAATTATTTTTGCCAATACTACTTTCTACTAGTAGAAAGAATTATACTTTACATATTAATTTGTTGGGTCAAATTATGTTTGCTGACACCGCGAACTGCAAGTGAAAATACTTAAACATTTTTTGTTTCATGTCAGGAAAAGCTTGTATGCATGGATAAAAAATAATTAAATGATTTTGCTCATTAAATTCATATTTTGTATGCTAATTAAAAGTGAACAACAATAAATAAAATAAGCAATCAAACTAAGAACTTTTAAGTAATATATCCAAAAGCTAAACTACTCAATGTTCATAAATGTATTGAGTTCCAACAAACTTAATTAGTTACCCATAAAAAATAAAAGTAGTGACCTAGATCATTTCAAACCAAAAGACTAGCTAACAATTCCAAACTTATGTTAACAAAGTACCGAAACTACTAATAAGCAACGAACAACTATCTTTGTTGGTCTCTCTTCCATTTTGTAACTATCTTCATCATTCATCAATGTAAATTGAAATCTGTTAAGAAAAATAATGATGCAACATTTCAATCCTTAATAGTTAACAAGGACAGAATTTTACTAATGACATAATTAAATTGTTATGCATAAAACCAAAAGTGTGATAATTTATTTTTAACTTAGGTTGCTCCATATATTACTAGATTTTATATAGTTTGCATTTATCCTATCATTTAGTTGCCCTAAACTAATGTAAAATGTCTTAATATTATATCAATAAGTTAGATCATCACTGCAATTTATTAATTTCTATTATTGGAACATAGAAATCCAATCAGTAATGCCAATTGAATAGTTAAACTAATGAAATGCAATAATACAATTCTTAGTTTAAACTAAACTACACTTAAATATATTAAAAATATAATTAAGGCATTCTTATAAAACATCTCTCGACTAAAATATTTTTCAATGTATTAGGCATAGAGTAAGCATAATTGAAATTCTTATAAGTTGTGATTTCACAGTTAAAATTTAATCACAAAATTGAACTCAACTACAACTTGATTTGATTTTTATTTTAATTTTCTTATAAAAAATATGTGCATCTTGTCAACTTCTAATACCTATCTAATTACTAAATTTAACACAAAGGGACTTAGAAGATATGTGGTTCTCTCAAGTGAAGAATATAAGAATATTTGCTAGGAGACCACGAAACTTGTAAAAGTAGTGAATAATAAATATTTAAAAGGAATGATAAGATTAATATTTTATAGCATAACTTAAGAATTAGTATGCTGTCAAAATAAGAATACAAGTTTTATCGACAAAAGCACTATCATTTATGATTAATAAAAGAAATGTAAACTTTCATTAAAATAAACAGTAAAAAGAAATTAATAATCACCACACACAAATACTTAATTGCATCAGAGAAGATATCTAACCTCCATTATAATTGAACGCATTCACACCAAATAAGGAATCTATTGCAACACCCTGTATGAATACATACAATAAAACCCAGGAAAGGTGTATTTGGCTTCACAAAATTGGTATACAATTTTGTAGACATTGATATTAGTATTTTAATACAAGCTTATATAACCTTCTTGTTGTGTTCACATTAATAATAAAATCACCCATCTCAATGACTCTTTCCCATATTCTGAATAATGATAAATTAAGTCAGGAAGCATATTAGAAATTGGGGTGACAAAGATAATCAGTAGTTTGATCTTGCAAAATGTGAATCATCCTCAAGATTCATTTCAATTCATAAGGTGCAAAGGACTTAACAAAAACTTAAATACTTCATCATATTAGATTCAACTCAATGTTTGTCACAACTAAAGAGTAAGAAATTATCGTAGTATTTAGCAAAATCAAATTCATTCACTAGCGCCACGAGTAATTCAAAAGGTCAGAACATCTAAAGATGTAAGGATATTAGACCTTAGCTAGATTATATTTTCGTACTTAGGAAAATAAGCTCATTGTCATATCTCATCTATGTTTGGTGTGACCATAACCACTTCCATCGCAATATCTTCTGATTCATCTTATATTTGAAGATCTTGGCATGATTTTTTAGACGGTCTATTAACCAATGGATCTACGAAATGTTACTGAAATATATAACAACTGTACAGACTAGATCCAACCGTTCATTTGAATTAGGTCTCTTTAAACTGTTGATTCAACTGTTAGCTTAGTGGTCCACTACTTAACCCTCAGTCAATATGTTTTTCTCCTCTCTCAACACTCTTCAGAGTCTGACAATTTCAAAGAAAATATTTCTCATACTATTTTTGTTGGGTTTTGTATACTAAAAGCATTTATTACAGTGTGTATATGTCACGCCCTCATTTAGCTTCCCCGGCTTATGAGAGCGCGATGGGTTAATACTCGAAGTTTCGCATTCAAGATAATGTAACGAATGAGTTAAAGCGGAAGCTAACATTAAAAAGGATAGTGATAGAGTTTAAATTCATACAAAAGAAATATTGTTTAGTTGAGTTCAAAAACAACGCGATAGACATGTATTAAACAAGGGGAAGTCTGGTTTTCAGAGGTTCGTTGCAGCGAAGAGTTGCGTAGTGGAGATACGTATATGGGGATACATATCTCAGGATCTGGCTCTTATTTGTACTGCTCCCACATTCCTGCTGCCTCCTCCACAGCTCCGAGCTTTAACCTACAGGTTTTAGAAATAACATGCAGGGGCTGAGTACACCGTGTACCCAGTGAACACATCCCCGAAATAATACAAATATAAATTGTTATGCCATTTATTAATAAGACATGAGGTTTTACTTTAGAAATCCTCTCATGCTTATAACACAGTTCCATATATCCTGCAGGATTAAACATTTAACATGTGATCATAATCTGTTTTAATGTGTGGCTTGGAAGCAGGCCTACTTCCAAGTTACGATGTACAGCTGGGAATGGCATGATCCACTCAACCCACTGTCATTAAGTGCACTGATCTCGAAATGTCAACTCGCGGTTGATCCACTCTACAATTAACAGACTGGGGCAACAGGCCACCAGTATGACATACCAGAGTTTTAACTCATGGTACTACGGCTCAAGGAATGTCCATCTTGGCTCGCAATCAGTCAAAAACTGCTCAAGATTTAGAACTTTGGTGCATTTTACTGACGTCTTTCTTCTCTCTGGCCAAATTCATCTGGCTTCAGAGGTACGTATATGATTCACAAAACCATTTTTGGCATAACAATCATTTTAAAACAAAACCTTTTTCATTCATTTGATTTTTGAAAGGAAAACATTTTTCATGCTTTAGAATTTATGACAAAAGTCCACCTTATTTTCTTACGGATTTAGATTGCGCGGAGGCTGCTCAAAAGCGAGACCTTGCCCAACACGTTCCCCTTAACACATTGATCATGAAATAAGAATATGACATACATTTACGAATCACATATTCACATACATGATAATCCAATCACCCTCCAATTAAATCTATCATACTCTTCCTATGGAATTAACTTCATAATTATCCACTTAGTTTACATTATGCTTACTTCTTCTTAATTAAGGATCTTAGTCTTCTCAGTTAAACAAACACAGACATAATGACTCATCACACATATAGTTCACGTATCATATAAATTCCCTCAATTTCCAAACACAAATTTCCATATCTTAATACTAGGTACTTCTATATGCTCACATGATTACAATTATATCCTTATCTTTTATTCTCGTTCCTTTGTTATTCAAGTTCATCATAAAGCTCATCATTTTCACCATTATAGTAACATGATATCAAGCTAGAATCTTACTATTTCACGTTCGAAACATGCTATTAATCTCATATATTATGCATGGAAGATACTAGGTTTTAACTTATGAAAGGCGAACAAAACAACAATCAAAACTGACGGCTCGTGAGGACTTCCCGGCTCAGACGCGGTCAGAGCCAACCGCACCCCTCCCGGGCCCTGTCCGCGCCTCCTGACCGCGCCCAGAAGGCTGCTGCGAGCAGCCTCTGGCGCGGTCCAACCCTCGTCCGCGCCTCCACCGCGCCGGCGACGGGGCTGCACCATTTTACCCAATTATCCCCAATTTCCGGTCACATTATAACCCACATTACAATCACAACCAATATCCATCACAAACACAAACCAGACATTACTAAAATCAAGTTGCATGTACAATCAAACCCAGCATGCGACGATGAAAAAAATCAAAAGAAGAGTTTCTACCTTCGCTCTCAAGTAGTTGATCGGTGAAATACAGAGTTCCATAGCTAGCACACAACCTCAAACCTCTACCAAGCTCCTAGGAACAAGTACAAGCATCATTACAAGGAGAATTCTAAGATTGAAGGTCAATCTAACTCAAAATTTCACAAACTATACTCCTTTGCCACAGTTTAAATATGTGGCCATAACTCGGTTGCTTCTCACCCAAACTTCAAATTCGGATGTCTTCTGGCCGGAAATGGCATCTGAAGTCTACAGCCATGCTCCTCTCTATTTCTCTCTCTCTCTCTTCGTGTAACAAAATGAGGGAATGGTGTATGTATTCTGTTGAGGTTCGATTTCATGTGAGAATGGAGCCCTTAGAACTTCATGAGAATAACAATGATAATAACGAGAATTAGAAAATATCAAATGAGAAATAACAACGAAAATCAAGTATATGACGAATGTAACAGCGTGTATCTAATTGCTTGACGATAATGAAAAGAGTCTAAGAAGAATTTGACAGAGTTTCGGCTATTTCTGCTATGAGAGTCTAGATCTCGAAAATGGAGCCCCAGACCTCTATTTATAGACAGGATAGGGTCTGGGGCGAGGGTTCTAACGGCTCGCCGTTGATTTCGGAACGGTCGCGGGTTTCTCGGGGCGGTTAGGGCTGCAACGGTCGGGCGCCGCCATGCTGCTAGGGTTTCGTTATTCAAGAGCTCCTCGACACCGACTGTCTTTTATCCTCGCAGCCGAGGATCTAAACTTCTCGGTTTAGAAGTCTGAACCTTGACTTGTCTCATTGTTTCATCTGGCTCTTGGGGTCGACCCCTCGTGCTGGGCCGTTTGCGTGGGCTGGATTATCTAATAGGCCTGGGCCTCATGGGCCTGGCCCCAACAATAGCCCCTTTTGATTTCAGGGCCTACTCGGAAGTAGGTCGTAGAATCAAAACTACGAGTCATGATTCGGTACAGAGTGCGGTAATTCGAGGTGTCTAAGAGACTTTCCTCGGGCCCTAGAGATACTTCCGGAGAGAGTAGCTCTGTTAGGGAGTAGCCGGGATACTACTCCTGGTCGATACGAAGGTTCGAGGTGAGCGCAAGCGTATGACCATGCAGGTGATACCGGGGTACCGCCCTGCGGGCTAGAACGTGAGTCCGGGGTTCACGTGTACCAGAATCATTCCGGGGAACGTTCTCTTGCATGGAGTAGCTCTCTCATGCGTGCACTCTGTATAAGCTCCGTGGAGCGTTGGCAGGGCGAGTTATAGCGGATCGTGGGACACCTGGTGAGTTCCTGGTGGAGGGTCTCACGTTCCCGTTATGGGTGTCGATCGCGTTATAGTTCTTCCTGCTACGGATGTTGTCACTTGTAGCGTTTTCCGTATGGGTCGCACTCGAAGGTTCAAGAGCATCAGAATCGATTTACTTTAGTCCTCGGCGACGAGGAACTGCCTTTAGCAGTTTGTGATTTTGCCACCCAACGGATGGCATGGTTGTAATTTAGGTGGAACTTCGGGGGCGGTTTAGAGCAGTTGGACGGTTTTTGTTATAAATATGGGCGATCGTCGCCTGTTTCATCACTTTCGTTTTTTCGATCTTTCAACCGTCCTCTCCCGCTTCTTGTGCTTTTGTCTTCTCCGGCGACTGCGATCGTGCCACTTGGAAAGTTACTTTAACGCTTCCTTCTCCACTACCATCCCGAGTATTGATAAGGTATGAATTTCTTCTTTCGCGTTCTTCCTTCTCTAGTTCGCTTTGAGTTTCTGCTTCGGTTGTTTGCTCTTAAGTTTTTGTCGCGCTTTTTGCTGTTCTGGGGGGTTGATTGGTTGGGTGTTTTCGGGGTAATGATTGCCGGTCGTGGGCGACATGTCGGGTATTTGCAGACCTCGATTGTTGATTTTCGGTGGGCTCTTTGTTGCGGGTTGTCTGGGTTTTGATGGCGTGCTCGCAGTATGATTTACAATTGAATGTTGAATTTAGACGTAGTTAGTTTGATCAGGATTACGCCCTCTTTGATTGTTCCCTGGGTACTGAGTCTTAGGGGTTTTGATATGCCCTATGAATTGTTTCCCTTTACTTTTCTGAGTAGCCTATGGATGTGAAAATGTATCGTCCTTTCTCCGCTCATCGTCTGATATGTGTAATGCTGCACTTGGTTGCGTCTTGCTTTCTTGAGTTGCCGGTTGCATGCATGTCGTGTTCGGTTCTGGCGTGCGCTATATTTGGCCTTCTTTCTCTTTTTACGTTGTACTTGGTTCTTGAGGTCTTTTTCCCTAATCGTTCGTTTGCTTGTGTGCGTTTAATTTCTTCTCCTTGATTTTGCGGGAGACCTCCGTTTTTCTTTTCCAATCTTCGTATGTTCGTTTCTGGTGTGCTTGTAGTTATTAGGCAGTGATGGCGTCGGTTGAGATCATCATGGAGCCCTCCTCGTCTTCTGGATCGACGGAGGTTCAGGCCGCACAATCACCCGGTCACGAGGTCCACTCTTCGGGTGAAGGGGGGAGGAGGTTCGATGCTGACCCCGAGGAGGTGTCCGAGCACGAAGAAATGGGTCACGATACCGAAGATGAGGGGGATGAGAGTGAGAGCGAGGACTCTTACCATCCAATAGAGAGGGACATGTCCTTTGTCCAGAAGGATCAAATAAAGCCCGACGATCCGGTTCGGTTGGCGGTGTCCATCGCCACCGCGGATGCTGTGACTCGACATTCGGCGGGGGTCGCTTGTCATAGGATGAAATATACTCTTCCCTCGCCGATGGACCGATGTTGTTCCCCTCCACAGATCGATGAGGTGGCCTTCTACCTTCCGGTCATTAGATACGGCATCGGATTCCCACCGCACGCTTTTTTCAGTGCGGTGCTTCTTTCCTATGGGCTAGCTCCGTTCCAGATAGCTCCAATCAGTTGGTGCCATATGCTCGGTACCCTCCTTGTATTTTTTGACGCGGGGCTCGGTATACCGACGCTTAGGGAATGGCATTTCCTGTACCGCCTCGCTAGGTACGAGGCGGGTTACTTCTTTTTTTCGAAGAGGGATTCTCTGCACGAACTGATGATCACGAAGTGCGCTCAGAATACCCCTAAGTGGAAGAACCTCTGGATATGGGCTACAATGAGCCATACCGAACCTGAGTTTCTTACAGAGGGCGGAGTGCCTATGAGTGCGAAACTTTCTTTAAGTGTACTTCTCAACTATTGCTCCTCGGTTTCTGATGTTTCTGTTTTCTAATTTGCAGGGTACAAACGGCCGATTCTCACCACCGAAGAGACCGAGCGGATTGACATAGCCTTTTCTCGGACGAATCGCGAGTTTAATTCGGTTCGAGGGAAGAGATCCGTCGGTGCCGAATACTGGACTAACGCGGCAGGGAAGAAAGAGTTGCTTCCTGCGGACATGGCCGGTTTCAATCCTTCTGACCTCCTTGCAGCGATGCACGCCCAGAAGCGGGAAAGGGAGATGAGCTCCTCGGGACCGACCGAGGAGCAACCTCCAACCAAAAGGCAGACCACTGCGGCGACTCGGGCGCCTGCACCTGTGCGTGCTGCGGATGCCTCGAGCTCGGGGCCCGTGGCCTGGCAAACCGAGGTGGTAGCCCCGAGTCGCCCTCCAACCGCTCCTGTTCCTCCGACCCGTACGTCCCCGCCGTCGAGACGATTTGACCGAAGGAAGAAGAAGCAACTTGCCGAGGGGGATGACTCCCGGGCTCGATCTGTCTCCTCGGAGCAGAGGAGTCTCGATGTCGCCTTGGGCGGCCCAGGAGCCGGCGCTGACATTGCCTCTTCGACCTCCGCCTATGCCATCCATGTGAAGAAGATGTTGGATGGAGAGATCAAGGCGGAGGATTTTGACAGTGCCTTCGCGCGAGAGAACTTTCTGATGGAGGAGAGGCTCCAAGCGGTAAGGCTTCGAACTTCGGTCTCGACGCTTTTCCTCGGATTTGCCGTTTATTTAACTTTATATTTTGCAGACTACTCGGGAGTTTGCCATCTACGGCGAGAAGCTGGTGAAGTCCCTCGACTCTGCCAGTCGGGGAATCGGTCAGTCGAGGAGGGAGCTTGAGACGGAGAGGAAGAAGAGAGAGGAACTTGCGGGTAAACTCATGCAAGTTTCCTCCGAACTTCACGAGGAGCGCCTCAGGAGCGAGGAGCAGCGCAAAAAATACGAAGAGCTGAAGAAGGACCGCGCTGCTCTATCGACTCGCTG
>JAPKLW010000004.1:731340-764558 GCA_026898455.1 Plectranthus barbatus
CTTTCAAACTGTCAATCTCGTTTGCTTCCCCAATTGTTTTCACTGCTCAGTACTCCTTCCTTTCCTTAGGCCAATGATAGCTATTCTCAGCTATCTTTTCAATCATCCTCCTAGATTCTTCCTCTTTTTGGTCAAGAAATGAACCTCTCAAATATGCATCCATCATGACTTTGGTCTCGTAGTTGAGACCTCTATAAAATTGGAAAATTTGTTGACTCTTGGACAAGCCATGTCAAGGACATCTTCAAATCAAATCTCAGAATCTATCCTACACTTCATACAACGGTTCATCATATCTTTGACCAAAAGAGGTTATGTCGGCCCTTCCATTCAATGTAAGGCTAGGTGGGAAGAATTTGAAAATAAACTTCTCCCGCAGCTCCTCTCAAGAGATTATACATTCCTTGTCCAACCTCTCAAATTAATGTCATGCTCCATCCCGGAGAGAGAATGAGAAAAGTCTCATTCTTATATGATCCTGCAACACTTGGTTGATTTTGATTGAATCCGTGATCTCCAAAATTGGGAGATGTGAGCATTGGGGTCCTCTGTGGGATGTCCTCCATATTGGTTGTTTTGTATCAATTTAACCAATTGGGGCTTGATCTCAAACTGTGTGGCATTAACTCCCAACTTAAATCCCCCCGTTGCTTGATCTCTTTGCAGTCGGAATAAGTTTTGTAATTGCCTCCTCGGCTCATTCCTCTCATTAAAGGCTGCTCTTATCTCTTCTACTTGTCTTTGTAACTTATACATCCTCTCTGTGTCTTCTCTACGATTTTCCATGTTGAATGCAACTCCTTCTACACCTTGTCTCCTTTGTTGTTCTTCCAACATTCGAGCTTTCGACCTCGTGATCATGCACAACCTACAGGAATCCAAAACTCCAATTACCAAATTTATCAAACAAATTAACAAACAATTGGACTACAATCAACACAATTTCACCAATATCAAGTAACCTACTAGTTGAGTATCCCCTACAACGGCGCCAAAACTTGATGTGCTAAAAATTCGACTAATAAAATCAACCAAATCCCTAGCAATTCAAGAATAAAATTATCAAATCCAAGTTCTTCTTATTTCGCCTACTAGAGTACCGGTTACTTTTGTGTTGAGTTTATATCCAAGTCAATCCAATCGTTGAGTAGTATTAATCTAGGCAAAGAATTAATCTAAACTAGCTAACAATCACAAGTAAACTAAAGGCTTCAAACACAATTCTAAAAGCAATAATTTACTCCACTTGTCCAATCAAACTCACAAACAATATCGTCAAATCTAACGAATCAAACGAATTCCACAAATGAGAGCAAATAGGATATTGGTTTGAACTATGCAATGAACCAACAAAGATAGCATACAATGCCTCAAAATACTTTTAATCCTCCTATTAATGTTCAATCCACCCTATACTCTCTAATCCCCTTAGTACCGGTAAATTAGAAGTTGATGAGATTAAACACTCAAATTTTTATGTTATCGAATCTAATCTTACTCCAAAAGGTTCGTAGATTAAAGATCTACAAGAAATCCCCGCACATGGATTGGTTCAATACTTGTATGCAATCACACTAATCACGACTCCTAGATCTGCGAAATGGCTGCAATTTTGGTGCCAATTAATCAACTAGTTGGTTAATGCCTACACTAGTTGACTAGGAGAAAGGCTCTAGTGTGTTGCAATTGAATATGAAAAGGTAAACAAGCATTCATTTCAATCAATTGATCTAAAGCATCATTCAACCAATATCCAACACAAGTTTAGCTACTCATTCCTTTTGTTGATTGCAATTCATCTACTAGATAAAATGAATCCATTACAATTGAAGGTTGAGAAGAAAATTTCCCCCAAATGTTGAATTGATCTTCACAATCCTCTTTGATCCACATCTAATTGGAAAGATTCTTCATGGTTTCTCCCTTGATTTGATGCTTGGAGTTGATTTGGAAGTGTTTTGGAGTGAAATAACTACATATTTCCCCTTAGATCTATCTAAAAACCGCCAAAACTTCTTTTCCAACTCGAATTCTCCCCTTTTATAATAAGTAGCATCACCCAAATTTTGCCCGGGACCGATCCATCTCGATTAAGATTGCCAAAACTTAGAAACTTCAAGAAATTCCTGCAGGATCTCGCCCTGGATAGAGTGATCTCGGTCAAAATTTGCCTCTATGAGCAAATTTTGCCCGAGCTGAGCAGGGTTTGGTCAAAATCTGCCCTACAGAGGCAGATTTCGACCAAACCTAAACGAGTACGAGTCAAAATTCACTTAGCTCATGCAAAATTTGGGTCGAAATCACTTCAAAAGTTGGCCAAACTTGTGGATTTATGCTCAACTGCTCACCTACACAACTTCAACACAACCAAACACAAAAATACAACAAATCCAAGCAAAAACCTAAGATATGTGGGTGAAACAAGCGTGAACAATCACAAAAATGCATCGATAAAATGGTCATTTCACACACATATCAACATTCCCTGAGCAGCCCAAAAGGTTCATTATGTTAAAGTCCTGTAGGCTGATTAAGTTCAAGCAAAAGTGAAAATGGTTGAGTGGATTGACTTAGGAATAAAAGATGTTAATTAAATTTGAAGATTGTTAGAGCTCAAATTAATTAATGAATGTTTGTAACCTTAAATATGAGAATTTACTAAGCCAATGCAACCGTTCCTCATAATGTGGTAGCAAATAGGTAGAACAATATTGATTCTCATGTGACATGAATCAATATTAGTTAATTTATTATATTCTCGGTTGAGTATGAAAATTAATTAATTGATAGACCTTATTTTCTATTTGCATTATGGTCGTTAGTCGGACCCATGAAAGCTCAAGCCCATCTAAGATCAGATTTCTCCTATAAATACCTCTCAGAATCTCAGATCTCAACACACCACAAGATCATAAGTTGTCAAGCAGCAGAAAAGTAATTGGGAGCTGATCATAGGCGACATAATCTGAGAAAGAAGGAGGAAATTCAGTTTCTCGATAGGCACGGAATACGGAGGGAATCTTCACCAGATTTTTGGATCAGAGCTTGGATATAGATCTGAAGATCAGATCTGGAGGATCTATGTCTTCTTTCTCTCTCTAGTTTTCTAAATTATTTGTATAATTTCATAAAAAAAAACCATTCATCTTGTAGGATTAAATCTTGTTTCGCAAGAAAGAGGATTGAGGGTCAAATCTCTGCGCGCCCTATTTGACAGTTTCTACAATCCAGGTACTTCGCACAAGCTATCTTATGCATTTCAATAGGAGCATGCTAGGATTATTAATAGGCATAGTAATTTATTTTTTATATCAAATTTCGACATGGGTTATGGATTGACAATTCAGATTGCTATCAATCCCTTCAAGAAAGAGGACATAGACTATGATGAAACCTTGTCACAGGTAGTCATGCTCAAGTCCATTCGGATACTCCTTGCCATAGCAGCACATATGGGCCTAGAAATCTAGCAGATTGATGTCAAAACCGTGTTTCTAAATGGGTACCTTGAAGAAGGTCATAACATCTATATGAAACAACCAGAAGGATATGTGTAGGATGGCAAAGAGCATTTGGTCTGGAAGCTTAAGAAGCCCTTGTATGGGTTCAAGCAAGCTTCACAATCATGTAACTTATGTTTCGACGAAGTGATTAAGTCCTTTGGGTTTTCATAATGTCCGAATGAGAGTTATGTGTACCGCCTGTGTGTCAATGGAAGCATGGTATTCCTTGCACTTTATGTAGATGATATTCACCTATTTGGCTACAATGTGGAGGTATTGTCGGACATAAAAGGGTGGTTATCCAAACGGTTTAAGATGAAGGATCTTGGAAATACGGGATACACCCTTGGTATAAAAATCTTGCGAGATCGCAAGAAAAAGATGTTAGGATGATCTCAAGCTTCATACGTGGATACTGTTGATGCTCGTTTTAGCATGCAGAATGCAAAGAAAGGTTTACTACCCTTCAGACATAGTGTACATCTTTCTAAGGTTCAGTGTCGGAGACACAAAAATAGATAGATGAGATGAGTAAGGTGTCGTATGCATCAACAGTCAGAAGATTCATGTATGCAATGCTATGTACGAGACCAGAGATTTGCTTTGTCATTGGCATGGTAGTGAGATATTAGTCTAAACCCTGGATAGGCTCAGTAGACTATGGTAAAACATATTCTCAAATATCTGAAAAGGACTAGAGACTAAGTGTGGCTGTTTTTGACATGACACGATAACCCAAAATGAATGCGCATGAAAATAATGGGTTAGTGTTGAGCCATAATGGGTTTGTGTCATTATTATGTCGATCCAATAAGGACATGAAATTTTTGTGTCATGTTCTTGTTATCCGATAATGTATCATGTTTCCTGTTATCCGATAACATATTGTGTTTTGTGTCGTGTTATCTGCAGAGGCGGACATATGTATTGAGTTGGGGGTACACTTGTACCCCCAAATTTTTATTTTAGTATTATTAAATATATCTATTTTTATTATTTTTATTATTTATTTATGTATAGTATTAATATAATGTACCCCCAATTTAATTTTACTTAGATATTGTATCCCCATTTCTAAGTTTCTGGATCCGCCTCTGGTTATCTGTTAAGAAATTCATAAATATTACTACTATCTTATTATTTATTAACCTAAATTAACACTTTTCACACGTCAATATTGGATTTGTGTCATGTTCATGTCAATATCGTATTAGTGTCGTGTCCGTGTCATGTTCGTATTCGAGGCTTAATGGATCATGAAATGTTTGTATCAAGCATATCATTAATAGATCTTGTTTGTGTCGAACCTTAATGGGTCTAGCTACTATCATGTGAACACAATAACAACCCGACACACACGAATTGCCAGCCATACTAGAGACCACTATTTTGTCTATTAGTGTGAAGAATTGTGCCATGTGGGTAACACGGATTCAAATTTATAGGCTGACCAGGACAAGAAAAAGTCTACCTCTGGCTATGTGTTTACTTTAGGAGGTGGAGCCATATCATAGAGGAGCACAAAACAGAAGAGTATTGCGGACTCCACCATGGAAGCTGAATATGTGGCAACTTCAGAAGCTTTGAAAGAAGCATTATGGCTCCGAAACTTTCTTCTGGAGTTGGACGTGATTCCTAAGTGGCCCAAGACTATCATGGTATATTGTGATAACTCTGGTGTTGTGGCGAACTCAAAGGAACCACAAACTCACAGAGCAACAAAACACATTGAAAGGAAGTATCTTATCATACGAGAAATCGTAGCAAGAGGTGATGTGTAGATAGATAATCCAGCAGATTCATTCACAAAAGCTCTGCCACAGAAGGTTTACGAGGTACATGTTAGCAACCTTGGACTGAGGTTGCAGCCAGCCACATGATGAATTTGTACTCTGAAAGCATTATGATTAGATTAGAGTATAGGTGGGAGATTGATGAATTTGTACTCTGAAATCATTATGATTGGTATATTATGAACATGATTTTTTGTTAATATACTGGGAATCATTAATGTTGTATGTTCATCTCCTGTCTGAATTGACAAGCATGTATCGCAAACGACTTTATCCTCTTATCTCATTGATAGAGAGATCATATGATGTGTAGTAGATCACAGAAGATCGTATGGATCGCTTGACCTGGCGAGATATAAACAGTTATCATAGCTTATACAGTCCCAAGGTAGATTGTCGGTATAAGTTGCATCATATGCAATAATAAGCAGCTTATCTTGGTTGCTAGGTGTGCTGGTGCGTCCAATACGTATTGATAGGACCTAAGTGAACATCGATTCTTTTATCTGTTATTAAAGAAATCTCGATCTTTATGGTTTGATGGAACCCTAAGCCTAATGAAGGTACGAAAATATATACAGAATTGTTTATCATTTTGAGATACTATGATGAATACTCTTTGTTGCACTCGTATATCTGTATCTTGGGTGGTAGCAGTTTGTGTATGATTGTCTGTGATTGGAACTAGGTAACCATATCCAGTATAGGATCGTGACATTCCCTGAGCAGCTCAAAAGGTTCATTATGCTAAAGTCCTGCAAGCTGATTAAGTTCAAGCATAAGTGAAAAGTTTGAGTAGTTTACCATAGGAAAAAAAGATGCTAATTAATTTACTGGCTTATCAGAGTTTAAATTAATTAATGAATGTTTGTAACCTTAAATATGGGAATATGCTAAGCCCATGAAACCCCGTTTCTCATAACGTGGTAACAAAGAGGTAGGACAATATTGATTCTCTGGTGGAATGAATCAATATTAATTAATTAATTAATTATATTCTGGGTTGAATATGAGAATTAATTAATCGATAGGACTTCTTTGTTATTTGCATATTGGTCCCTGGTCTGGCCCATGAAAAGTTCAAGCCCATTAGAGATTAGAATTCTCCTATATATACCCCTTAAATAATTAGATCACAAACACCACAATATCATAAGTTGCTAAGCTACAAACCAGAGAATTGGGAGCTGCAAGTAGGTGACTAGATCAGATAGAGGGAAGGAAATTCTACTTCTCACTCAGGAAAACATTCGGAAACATTCTTCACCAAGTATCTGGATAAGAGCAAGGGATATAGATTAGAAGATCACATCTAGAGGATCTTTTTCTTCTTTATCTCTCTCTACTTTTGATTTTAACTAGATTAAATTCAGAGATTTAATTCCTTCATATTGTAGGATTAAATCTTGTTGTGCAAGAAAGAGGATTGAAGATCAAAATCCCTGCACAACCAGTTCAGAGTTCATACAATCCAAGTATTCCGCAAAACTAATCTTTGCATTCAATAGAAGCATGCTTGGAATTTATTATAGGCATTGCAATTTATTTTAGATATGCAATATTCAGCTTGGGTAACGGATTAACAATTTCAATTTGCATGAATCCCTACACTTACAAGGAATAGTTGTGAAATGTTTAATAAGAACAATCTTCACAGTTAATATGAACAAGAACTACTCCGAGGACTGATAGCAAAGTCAACTGACAAAGAATCGTACTTATAAAAACTACACATCACTGAAAAGATCTGAACAACTGCACACCTCATAAAAAGTCTTGAAGACAATGCACTCTCAACATATCTCAGACAACATATACATACACAATAATGGGTATAAGTAAGAGATAAAAAGGAGAGAGAGAGTGCCGAAGAGCAGACGTGGTTCTGTAATTCAAGGAGAGAACACAGACGTGACTAGTACAAAACTAGTACTAAACCAGAGGCTGGAAGATCAAAGAACATAGTGACAAAATTATCTAAGATCCAGCCAGAAGCTGACAAGTAACGCCCCGGCCCCAAGGCCCAAACGAGCTCACCCGAGGTCGGCCACGTTACCCACCAATGGCTTGGTCCGGCTTCCAGACTGACGGCTGACCCCACAAACCAACATAAGTCCATCCTAGCGTGCTTTGTCCTCACTCACACGCACCCTGAGAAACTTCCCAAGGGGTCACCCATCGTAGTTCTACCCCAAGTCAAGCACGCTTAACATTGGAGTTTTCATAGAATGGGTGCTGGAAAAGATGATGCACCATGTTGGTATGAGTAGCACAATCAAATCCTTTAAGCAATTTCATTCTTGCGTAGCCAGAATCCCTCTCATTCCGGTGTGGCTCCATTCATTCATGTCACCCTCCCCACACCTATCGGAAGTCTTACAGGAGTCGCTCATTGTCCGTGTTTCTCATGCACCGGCGATCACTCCATGCTTCGGCGTCGGGTCGTCACATGCCCACCAGCTTCCGCTGGTTCGTCCTCGAACCACACCGTACTGGGAGAGGTTCGGCTCTGATACCAATCTGTAACGCCCTGGCCCCAGGGCCCGAACGAGCTCACCCGAGGTCGGCCTCGTTACCCACCAATGGCCTGGTCCGGCTTCTAGACTGACGGCTGACCCCACAAACCAACATAAGTCCTTCCCAGCGTGCTTTGTCCTTACTCACACGCACCTTGAGAAACTTCACAGGGGGTCAACCATCGTAGTTCTACCCCAAGTCAAGCACGCTTAACATTGGAGTTTTCATAGAATGGGTGTTGGAAAAGATGATGCACCATATTGGTATGAGTAGCACAATCAAATCCTTTAAGCACTTTCATTCTTGCGTAGCCAGAATCCTTCTCATTCCGCTGTGGCTCTATTCATTCATGTCACCCTCCCCACACATATCGGAAGTCTTACAGGAGCCGCTCATTGTCCATGCTTCTCATGCACCGGCGATCACTCCATGCTCCGGCGTCGGGTCATCACATGACATTCCAATTCGTTGATATTTCTATAAATTTCAGCTTAGAGAGAGATTGACTGTCCAAAGTGATCAACAATAGAATTTGGCAACTGGTGGTTCAATGTCTGAAACTTGGTTAGGCTTGAAATGCGTAAATGACAAATCTGAGAAGCCTAAAGACCAACTTCATTGATTAAGACTCCTGCTGAAGCTACTAGTCTATACTGAGTTGAATTATAGAGCTTCGAGTCTTCAACCAGTTTCTTTTTGTGTCTTCAAACACGAGACACTTAGCACTCTTTGCTATAATTAATTTTCAGAGTTCACTCTATTCTAGAGGTGAATCTGAAGACTAGTTTTTCTAAACTCCTTTCATAGACCGACACACATATCAACTACTGTTGCGTTTTGTGAGGAACTCAAACTCACACCAACCATTCCAGAGAGAGAGGCCTAGTGATGCGCTCGTGGTAAAGCCGGTCAACCTGAAGAGATCTAAAGCAGGATGAGTTGTTAGGTGCGCATACAGCTGTAGGACAGAGGAGCTTCCTAAGACTGCTATAGACCAACGACCTCACTTGCAAATATGTTCTAGTGATTTTCAATCTTGGATCGAAGAGTGGACATATGATCTTATGGCATCCGAACTACTATAAAATTTTCTTAAGTCTTTTTCCGCTTTCCGCACTTTATTATTTAGTTTTGCGTACTTATTTTGAAACCCAACAACTCACAAGTTGCTGGAGTATATCTCAAAATTGGTAAAGAAATTCATGTGAACTAACAATGTTTTCAAAGTCCTGACTAATTTGAGTAAGAGTCAGTTGGGACCACCACATTTGTGTTTAAAGACTTCTGCCGTGCATTTATACTCTAACGGTTTAGAACCAATAATTTACATTGATATTTTATTGTGGCCAAACTCAAATTTGTTTATGAGAGATTGTTATTCATTAGAAACGTTTTCATATCCATCATGAGCACATGTTAATGTGTGCATGATTGATATGACAATAAATTAGAGGTGTCGATAATAATAAAAATAATTTCACCACCAATATTATATTACACAAGTAGTGAATCCAAAAATTTATTATAGGGGTTGTTTATATTTTGAATAACAAAAAAATACAAATTGAATAAAATGAGAAAAAAAAAATCGGCACCTCCTCATTCTCAGCCACTTGTTCTCTCCCCCTTCCTTTATCTTCAACTCATTTTTTCTTATTCTCAAGGAAGGTATCTAAAAAAATAAAAATAAAAATATTAGGATCTACACATTATAAAAAAAAAATTGGTTGGAGGCACCACTTGCATTCGCCGATAATTGCCACATTAGCATGTGAATATAATAATACATGCTTACTATATGTATGTATTTGAGCATTTCGGAGTTGTTCATATATTGATAAATAAGGCCCACTCTGATTCAACTATTGAATCGGAAATTACACTCAATAATTTATTGTTGTTTTTTCAAATTTTTTTTTTAGGTATATCATAATATCAAGTAGAGTAAATAAATAGAGACATAGTCGAGCTAAGTAGTATGTTGGGTAAGTTTGATTCGATCATTATTAAGTTGGACTTCGAGTTTATATATCGAATACTTGAAATTTACTTACATAATCGAGCTTCACCCAAATTTAAACAAAATTTTTAAATTTAAATTATACATGAAACATTCATTATTCTTTATTTGGAAGAAAACATTATATATTTCAAAAATAATATTATATTAAAATCTAGTTTTTTCTTATAACTAAAAAGATTTAAAATATTTATTTTTTCTAAAATATGAAAATATTAATTGTATAAATATATTATACTAAATTTGCTCACAAATTGAATGCTATGAAATATAAGTTTGATTAGTTAGTTAACAAGCTAGATTATGTTTTAATTGAGATCTGAGTAACTTACAGACAATTTGATTCATTCATAGATAAATAATTGGTTTCTCAATTTTATCGTAATCCTATTTGATTTCATTCAATTAGATAATGAATAGTTTAAACTTTCAACTACAATACAAAATAGAATATTTTTATTTTATAGGAACTTTTATATCAGAAAACAATGGTATCTTGAATTATAACCCCTCAAAAATATAGAATATATATCTTCCCAACATCTCCATAATGTATAAGACAAATCTATACATTTTAATAAGAATCTTATGTTATAATTATAATTCAATCAATAAATATTTTCCCATTTTATCGAAAACTGATTTTACAGCTAACCAATCATGATTCTCCGCTCAAAGAAAAAAATATTATTCCCTATCACTGTCTATTATTTGTGTCTCTCTTTTAGGGAAATATTGTTTGCATCTCAACTACCACTATTTTTTTATTTTTTTTTATTTTTTTTTTTCATTTCGAAAGGGTTATTGACAATCGATATTCTATATTAATTTGAGGATTATACTACTATTATTAGTATTTTATTAACCCATAAATGAGATAGAGTTTCAACTATTCGATTTTATCATTATCAAGATTCACTATTAACACATGAAAATAATCAATTAGGAACTAATAGCTCTAAATTTAGCTAAACTATAAGTTACTTTATTTGCATTTTGAAACATACAATGAACATTCTGTAAAAACTACCGCAGTAATCTATATATATATTAAAACAAAACCGGGGGACAAATATGTAAAATACTGTTGAGAAAAAAAAATAGTTGATGTAATAACCAAATATATGTAATGTAACAAATATTGATTTTAGATTGTAAGATTTTTTATTTATATTTCATGGATAATATATTTCCAAATCTTAATATTTACTCAACTTAAATAGTACTTTTGAATATATTAAATATTATTTGTTCAAGATATATTTAACATTATATTTATTATTTTAAATATATTCACCATTTAAAATAAAAAATTATATATTGTTGATTTGGTATATAAAATTGACGGATTATTTTTTTTATTTATGTTAATATTTATTATCAAATAAAATGATAGTAATAACCATATAAGTTGATGTAATAATTATGAAAAATATTGCATTTATTTGAGAAAGATGAAGATTGAGATAAAATTTGAATTTGAAAAAAAATATATCCAAAAAAAAATTAGGCAAAGATATTTTTGTGGATTGAAAATTTTTCTGGAATACTAAAATATATATTTTCGTATAAATGATTGAAAAATCAAAATGTAAAATTAATAATATTAAAATTATTATGAAAATAAAAAGTCAATAATAAATTGTATAAAGCAATATTTGAGATAATAATTTGGAATGTATAATTTTAAATTTTTATTTTTTTCCTAAATATTTTTATTGTAAATTTTTATAGATATATGTATAGATGTTTATCTTTTTCGATTTTGGAAAAATATATATTTTTTTATATTTTTGTATATTAAAAAATATTGTAATAAGAAAGATTATTATTGATAATTTAATTGAAAAAAAATACATTGCTAAATTGAGGTATATATTTAAATTTTATTTTTATACCAATTATGATTGAATAACAATCAATTTAAAATATCATTAAGATATGATTCACACACAATATATAAATAAAATTTAAAGGTATATGTATATTAATAATATTTTATTTGTTTAGATTTGCTAATTATTTAAATGTATTTTTGGATATATTAAGTCTTAAGATATCAACTTTCATAATATATAATAAATATTAGAGATTTGAATTTATTGAACGAATTTATAAAAATGAGTGTTTATATATTATTTATTTTTCTCTTTCGGGATATGCATTTTTCTCTTTTATTTATATTAAATATTAAAATATTTTATTTAGAGTAAAATATTATATTTTATCAATAAAATAAACTATTTAATTAGTAATATGATACAAATTTGGTAGTAAAAGATTGGGATGCTTAATCATTAGCTAATATTGTAGTGTATTTTTAAATTCGTATTATATATGTGGAGAATATTAGTTCGATTTTTAAAAAATTAAACAAAAGCTTCCCATTAAATATGTATTAATTTTATTTGTTATAAGAAGTCCAAAATTATAGATTAAAATAGTCAACCATTTTATGCATAAAAATATAACTAATTAATGTAATGACTATTAATTTGAATATTAATTATATCTAAAAATCTGTTATTGAAATATTAGGCATTGAAGGGTGATTCAATACAAAAAAAATGGTTGGTAATTTTAATTTTAAAATGTTGCTTCAAGTGGAATTACATCTTTGTTGTTGCCTACCGGAAAAACTGCTCAATCGAGATTTTCCATTCCACTAACTCCTAATAAACATTCAACTTGCAACATAAAACAAGTATGCCCTTTAGCTGAATTAATTGTCAATTGCAAGCTTATTGTTTGTGATGAGACTCCTAAGATGCACAAGTATTGTTTTGAAGCTATTGATCGAACTATGGAGGATCTAATGCGGTTTAAGAATAACTTATCACGCACACAACCATTTAGAGGAAAAATAATGTTTTTGAAGGTGATTTTAGACAAATATTGTCTGTTATACCAAAGAAAAGAGGCGAGACAATGTCAGTGCCGCTATAAATTTATCATATCTATAGAAGGATGTAAGAGTTTTAAGGTTGACGAAAAATATGCAGCTCCGAAATATGAGATTTGAATTAAATGCATTCTTAGAGTGGGTTGCGTCAATTGAAGATGGTAATCTGAGTGACGACAATGATGGAAAATGAAATGTTAAAATACCGGATGATATTCACCTAAACTTTTCTGGAGATCGTGTAAAGGTAATTGGCAAAAGGATGTATCCTACTGTATTATCTGACAATAATAATTTGTCATATTTACAAGATAGAGTTATTCTAACTCCAACAATGGATATTGTTGATTCAGTGAATCAACACATGATGGATTGTAACACGTTCGACAGTAGGGTTTATTTAAGTTCAGATAGTATGTGCAAATCAGATGGGCTAAAGAATGTGTTGACTGATTTGCGCACACCTGAATATTTGAATGGCTTGAAATGTACAAGATTGTCAAATCATGAAATGATACTCAAGGTGGGAACTCTTATTATGTTGTTGGGAAATATAGATCATTATGCTGGATTGTGCAACGGAACCCGTCTAATCACCACCATGCTTGACAATCATTTTATTGAAGTTAAGACCAGGAATAGTTACGGTCATGAAATTGTCTTTATTCCTAGAATGACTCTGACGCCTTCTAATATACGTCTGTCATTTAAGTTTCAGAAAAGATAGTTCTCCTTTTTTGTTTCATATGTCATGACTATTAACAAAAGTCAAGGACAATTCTTATCATATGTCGGCATTTTATTAAAGAAAGTTGTATTTACTCATGGTCAATGATATGTTGTTGTTTCCAGAGTTACGACTTGATACGGACTCAAAGTGATGATGATAATCTCAATGTGTCATGTACTACTAATGTTGTATATAAGGAAGTCTTTCAGGATACATACAAATTTTATATTTCTGATGTTGTGTTATTTTGTATCATTTTATTGATGATTGGGGTACATAATTTCAATGTGAAATAGTTTACGTTCCTAATATCCATTTTATACAAATGTGATCAAAGATACAGTGCTTTAACTACGTCGCTCTGAGGCAAGGACATATTAGTTTGAGGAAACATAAATTAAAATATAAATATATTTGAAAAATAATAATTAATTATCAAATAAATATTTTTCTTTAATTTATATATAAATATAAATAGACAAATAAATAAAACTAAATAGTCCCGCACATCGTGCGGGTGCCATACTAGTATAATTAGAGACTAAACCACAATAACACCAAATTTCTCTTAAACACAGAATGTAATAATTTTTTACTTTGCCACTATATTTTCCATCGTCTTACAAATTCGACCTTATCCATCTCTAATTATGCTTCCAATTCCATACATTGAAGTTTTATATCAGTGTTGAATACCACTAAAATCAATATTGCATTTCTTAAAATGTTTTCAAGAAATTAGAAATCCTTATCAGCTATTATTCTTATTTTTATTTTTATTATAATTATTGGTGCACATGTACACAAGTTTCCATCAAGAATCTTGTCCCATGTAGAGTTGAAAATAAACCAAGGACAAGAACATGCATGAGGCTGACTAATATTTCACATGCTCTACTCACTTTGGAAGGGTATGGGTGCCCCTTTCACATCTCATAATTACCCCACATCACTACATTATTTTAAATGGAAATATAGGAAAATAACCCTTTTCGCTATTTAAAAATATTAAATGATTGTTTTTAGAGCAAAAATCTATTATAGCAATTAGGTTAAATATATTTTAGTAAATAACAACCCTTATGAAATACTCCAAAAAATAGCAAAAACACCTTTTCATCAATTTTTCTTCCATAAATACCCTTCAATTATTTCTCTTTTATTTATTTCAATTATAATTATTTTTATTTCTAATATTTCCATATCTTTTATTTCTAATATACATTTCTAATTCTAGTTTTTAATCTAATTTCTTCTAATTATTGATGTAATTCTTTAATTTTAGATTCTAATATTTCTATGTCAGAACTAAGTTGTCTAATTTCCTGTATATTTTCTTTATCAACAAGTGTAAATTTTCTTACTAGACAGCTATAAGCAGTATGAGTTTCAAGATATTCTTTTCGTAATTTTTGTTGCATCAATTCATCAGTATAGAGAAGATATATGCTCCTTTCATCATCTATTTTTATTGATATAAAAGTGGAACTAGACATAATTTAATAACATTATATTTTATCATTTATTTCTGTAACTACTGTTTTTAATTCTTGTATTTGTTTATTTAGTTGTGTAATTTGATTATCTGAATGTAATGTTTGTCTTTTTAGTGGTTTAGGCCATTTATTTTGGTTTATATTGCTTGTACTAGCTCTTGGTTGTTCTATTTTTAAGATTGGTGTATTATTTTGAATTCTTTGAGATGATCTTCGTTGAATGAATTTTTGTAGGCTATCATTTTTTCTTATTATAGTACTTGTAGTACTTAATAATTCATCTGTATATATTCTATCTCTATGTTGGAAAATTATACTTAAATTACTGTTAGTTAATGCATAAGATACTTTGTAACTTACAGTTAATGGTATGTCTAAAGATTTCATTAAATCTTTTTCAAGAAAATTACATAGGACTCCAATTGCATCACTAAAGGTTTGTGTTTGGAAAGGAATTCCATATTGTAATGCAACATTGAATTTAATGATGTCAAAACCTAGATTGCCATCTATTTCTCCTATAATTTTATCTTTTTCATTCAAAATTCTATTGTCAACAATTTGTAATTGAACGGAAGTGTCTATTGCTGTGAAATAAGTAGATTTTACTATTATTTGTATTATTCCAATATGTATGTATCCTAATTTCTTCTGATCTTTTTTAGGTATTTTTTCTATTTTTTCTTTTATTTTTTCTTTATTCATTATGTATGCTTGGAATTCAAAATTTGCTTGATTCATATATACTAATGATTCTCCACTCATTAATCCATAGTATACTATATTTTCTCGATTTAGTATGTTTGATATTCTTTTATTAAAAGTTGGAATTTCTATACTTTCTTTGGAGTTAAGTGTTAATTCTCCCTTTTTTCGTACTTTATTTATTATTTTCTTATCGAATATTATATCAGACAAGTATTCTCCAATTGATTATGCTCTTATTATTTCTTTTATATCTTCTTTATCGTCTTGATCTTGCCTCGAGCTTTCTCCTTTTTCAAAAATATTCATAGTAATTGTTTAATATTTTCTTTATATAAATTTATTCGTGGGATTTTAAATTTTTCTCCTTGTATTTTTAATATTAATTCTTTACTTTTTATTTTATAATTAGAGTTTTCTAGAAAATCTATCCCTAATATTATTTCATTTTGTTCTTGTTTAGATCTTCCATCGATTGGTATTTCTATATTTACTGAAAGTGTTTTACTAAAAATAATATTAACAGATGTATATTTAGTGTTTCGTACTGGAGTTCCTTCGAGAGTAATATATGTTACTTCTGGATGTAAATCATAAATTTTTGTTGCTAGATCTTCACTTATAAAACTTGTACAAGATCCTGTATCTATTAATGCAACAACTAATTTTTTATTTATACTTGTTAGTATATGATATTGACTATAATTATTGTGATCTAATTTAACTTCTATGTTCTTCATATCATTTATTACTCTGTCGGGCCTGCTATATGCTGTCACAGCGATATAGGTTGCCACTTTGACATTTCATGCTTGATATGTTGAACTTTGTAAAAGAGTTTTGTGATTTCATACCTGAAATGTTTCTTCTTCAAGATCTCAAGATCAATTCGGCAAAAGAGCTTCCTTGTTGTAGCCATTTTCAGATCCTCCAGAGATAGAAAAAACCTTTCATATATGAGAAATATATTACATGAGATAGAAAGAGAAATATGTTACAATAGGAAGTGTGTCCTCTCCTAATGAGAGAGCCGCCTTATTTATAGGCGACGAAAGGTCTGCCTTTTACATTATTAGGGTACCACTACACATGGAGGGGTACCACTACACACAGTAGAATCTAATAATTTACATAGTAGTTACAAAAGGAAAGAAACAAAAGTACAAAAATAGTGATGTCTTTTCACATCTTTTTCTCTTCTATTGTCTCAAAGTCTGCATCTCCGTCGGTGCTTGGTGTACATATGCTACAGGAATGATCTCCGGGAAATTCTTCTATCAGTCTGATACAAATTTCTTGCTTTATTTCTGGAGTGTAATCGAAATCAATTCCTTGTAAATCTCTTAGGAATTTTTCTATATATTTATGGCTTTGAATATCTACTTCTTTCTCCCTTGCTTGCATGCTCCATATAATTACTGATTTTGAAATATAATTTGTTCGTGCTCGAATCTTGATTCCTCGTAGTAGTATCAGGACATAATTATTTAAAAATTGTTGTATGATATCTTCATGCTTTGTATCTCCAATAGTTGGGTAGTTTTGATTGCTTACTCCTATCTGGCATAATTGTATGGCTGGTTGTCTAACTTGTCCTGCTTGCTCTCCTTCATTGAAGAATAGTGGGTATGTTGCAAACATCTTCAGAAATCCTTCTCTTTGTTTTATCACTCCTGAATGATATTGTTGAATAGCTTTATTCATGTAGTTTGGGAAGTATCAAAATATATCCATGCTTCTAAAGTAGATTGTGCTTATGAGTCCGCTTTGGAACATCATATATGTCTTAATAGGATCTGCTTCTGGCAAAACAATTGTCTTGGGCCCTTGAAATATTCCTTCAATAGGGTATATGCTTGAGAGTTTGTCTGCTATTGTGTAATTAACCAAGAAATTATATTCTTGATCAAAAATTGCTTTGGTTAGTTTTGTTAATTCTTCCCGTTCTTGTTTAGTAGGGATAGAATTTATTGTTAGTGGTTTGTTATTAGGGATTCGCCCTAAACTTGCCATTCTTGATTGAAGTGGTTGTCCTGGCATTGCTGCTTTTGCTGCATAAGTACTACGGTACTCTGTTAGTGCATTTTTTGCTTCCTGTAGGCTAGGATATTTTTTGTAGATGATGCTACTTTGGTTGTTGATGAAGATTGCTGCTTTGCTCCAGTCATCATATATTCCTGTGTTTAAGCCATTGAAAATAACATAGTATGCTTTAGCTCTTTCTTCTTCATCAAATTTTTCTTTGGATCGAGATCCACCAGTTGCCTGTTCTTCTGTCTTTGATTTATCCTTGATTGTTGCTGCTGGAAAATCTTCGGTTGATTTGTCACTGGATGAGTTAAGCATTAATTCTATTGCATGTGCTTCTTTATCTGCTTGGCTTGCTTCCTTTTGTAATTGTTGTGCTTGCAGACGAAGTTGTTTTGCTTTTTCTAATAATCTTTCTCTTTCTGTTTTCAGGATGGATCGTACTCCTTCCATTCTCTTGTTAATGTATCTGCTAGATTGTTTTCTTTGCCTGAAATGTATAAAGATAAGAAATCGTATTTTTGAGCTTCAAGGCTCCATCTAAGTAGTCGTCCTTTATTACATGATTCTTTTATGTTGGATTTTGTAAAGTCTTTTGAATTTGTGACTTTGAATTTGGTGGTCATCATAGCCATTGTCTTTCATTATTCATGTACAATGACTTTTTGGGCATTCACAAAGTAATATCCAACTGAGGAGTAGGAACAACACCACTAGAGGTTGAACCTACATAACAGAAAACCAAAACCAAGTTCAGCAAAAAGTAGAACACTAAGTTCATAAATACAAGTTGATTCCTTCTCTTATCTTCTTGACTTTATTCGTCGTACAATTTTTTGACGGTTCTTGTGCTTTCGGTTCTAAGAGGTGGAAGGATCTTGGTAATCTTTATTGGTCTGTTCTCCAGCACCTCTATCATCTCCGATAAATGCTTTTCAGCTCGATAGAAGCTCTCTTCTTCCATATGTTTTTCTTCTCTGGGTTGTACGACTGTAACTTTATCATGTTCATCATTATTGTACCTGAGCTATAAGATAAGACAGCAAGAGAATGTGTGCAAGGAAAATGATACCAGTCCTAAGCAACTCAAAACAACCAGCCTAGAAGGACTGACCGCTTTGATACCACTTGTTGGTCTCAGTTTGTCAAAGTAGAAATAATATGCACAGCGAAAATGAATTTGTTTGTTCGGTATACTTGCACTTATCTAAGCTGATGGTGACGTGTCAATTTAGTTTGTTAAATCCTTAAGTTCAGGTATTAAACGTCAAGTATGCTTAGTGTCAGTATTCAATATATACTACAGCACTTGAGAGTTGAGTTTTAAATGAGAGTAAGCTGATAGTATGAAAGAAAGCAGCAAATGACAAAGGATTTATAGTGGTTCGGACCAAAATGTCCTGCGTCCACTCTTCAGACTCAAGTTTGGAAATCCACTAAGCTTAGAACTTTACAGGTGCCCCTACGATCTATTGATTGCTAAATAATGCCTCGTCCTTTAGTCCACAAGCGCACTCGCCTGGTCCTTGCTAGTTCTATGCTTCACAGCTCCTTAAAGTGTGGGCGCACCACTCAGCCTCCTTGTCACTAGAATGGGGTGTTTATAGTTCCCCGAAAACATTATCTCGGTGGCAGATTGCCCATAAGAATTAGAGTATAAAACGTAGTTGATTGTTGTAATCTTTCTTGGTGAGAAATATTACCAAGAGATAACTCAAGAAATCTAAGGTTCTGAGTCTCATTTTCACTAGAGTGACACACGGAAAGCTTTAAAAGCCTCGGAGGGTGAGTAGTAAGCTTGATAGAAATTTAGTTTGCAATAGCTTTGTTTCTGCTTGGGTTCGCAACCTTCTTCTATTGAAATCTCCGGTATTTATAGTCGTAAGGTAGAAGGTTTGAGATAAATGTCCATTAGAGACAAATTAGAAGATGTCCAATCAGATGTCTCTGTTGACTGCTGCACTAGGAAGTAGGTGGTGCTTTTTCAGATATTTGGCACCTGCTCCGTCTTTTTCTGACAATGACAAAGACTTTTCATCTTTCTGTCAGAACGACAGTATTTGTTGGTTTGAGAAATATCGGACTGGTTGTTCTAGGTAGCGAAACTTGGAGTTTCGTGCTTGAAGACTTTAAGGAATCTTCAATCCTTAAAGTTTGTACTCGTTAGTAAGTTCCTCAAATGATCCTCTTTGTCTCTATGCGCTGGGACCGAGACTTTTGAAATCCATGTTGGTGGCATCATACTTGCTACTCCGTGCCGGTGACTTCATCAGTGTATGCTTGGCCCCTATGCTGGTAAGTTTTATGTACTGATTTGGATTATACTTACTAGTTCCATACTTTGCAAAATCCAAACTTATCAACCAGACTCATATTCTTCCAGACTCGTAAGCTCGTCTCAAACTTTTGTCTGTTGAGTCTTTTGCACGTTCCAGACTGATTGGCCAGTTTGGTCTTCAGATTAATTCCAGCTTACAACTCGATATAGATCTTATACAGGACTTAACATTGTTCGACTATATTGAAACTATCTAGAGACAATACTAAGATGGCTTTAACATAATTTGACCCACCAAAACATAATAAGATAAGGAAATTTCTAACAAATTTCCTAACAGTCTTCTTATTGTGTAAGTAAGAAACCAGCTTGGAGTTACCACTTTTGCGGTGGTAATTATTACGGTTGTTTAACACTGAAACTAGCAAATTCACAGAAAGAACACAAAGTCCTAACGACCAGCTGAAGGCTGAGTGGTTTGCTCACACTGCAGATCAGAAGAAGTGAAGGTGACTAAAGGACTCGTCGGGTGCGCTTGAGGACTGGTAGACGTGGCACCTACTAGCAAGCAACAGATTGTTCAACATTTTCGTAATCGAAACTTAATGATTTCCAGACTGCGAGTCTGAAGAGAGAACGCAGAATAGTTGAAGTCCGAAAACTCTATAGCCAAATATTGACTAAATTTAACTTATCGTTCAACTTACCAGTTTTTAACCCAAGCTGGTACTAGGATAGCTTGTAACGCCCCCATTTGCCTTCCCAAATTCCAAGGCACGTTACAGTCGTGGTTACCTATCTCTTAAATACTTTGCAGATCAAAACAGCGGAAGACTTGACAATTTAAAAGACAATCTAAGATTTAACATTAAATCCTCAAAAGGACAAGTATTTCAAAATGAAACATGGATGTTGTAAGTATATGGATTTTCAAAAGTAGACAAGATCATGGAAGGAATGAATTCAGAGAGCGGTGCAACGGTGTGTGTAACGTGGTGGTGACATGCATATGAAGATGCATGTCACACGATCTTTGATCTTCAAAATTCAGCTCCATACTTTACACCGCCACCTCACCATCTCTGCTCGCTTAACCTGCTTATTTTAGAAATAATATGACGGGCTGAGTACTTTCGTACCCCGTGGAAACATGCCCGAAAACATACATTTTATATAAGAATGCTATGCAACTCACGCAGATGAACACGGGGTTTTGTTGAAAAGAACCGTGTCATCTAAATCATTTTATTTAGCTTGAGCTATCTTACATGTTATTATATCTGTTTATAGAGGTGTAACTGGAAGCTGGCCAACTCCCAAGTCACGATGAATAGTCAGGAATGAATTCACACTCAACCCACTATCATCTAAGTGCACTAATCTCGGAACACACAGCATCGAGATCCGATTGTTTTAAGAAAGAAAAGAAATACCCAGCCTTATCCGCTTAGGGCTTCAGTACTCCAGCTGAACAGCCCGAGCTCATAAACAAAGTAAGGTTGCTAGCCTTTTATTTTCACAATTAATAAGAGTAGCACAAGTACTCTACGTACATGGTTCTCGTCTTATTAATAACTCTCTGTTGTTACAACAAACATTCCTAATTAGGATGGGTAACTAGGACAAGAACTTATCAATCGACTCCATACAACATTTCGCATCCAACTCCTTTCTATCTCAATTTCTAACATGCCTTCATAATCTCATCCATCCAATTTAGACAACTTCCACACTTAGATTCACATACCAACACATGTTTTACTCTTAACATGCTTCAATAATCATACAATAAACTCAAGGGTCAAAAATACTTGAAAAGGAATGAAAATGGGTCAAGAAAAATGAGTTTTAATCAACAAAGCCGCAGCCCATCCCGAACGGAATGGAAAAATCTATTTTTTTCTCTGCCTGGCCGTGCTCTGTCCCGAGCGGGACAAACCCATCCCGAACGGGATGGGTGGCCTGCTCCCGTTTGTCCTCACCGAAAGCCGTTCCGAACGAAATGCTCCTGTTCCATTCGGAATGCGTCGTCTTCCTCACGACTTCAACCCTGTAAACCCCAAAAATCCTTCAATCCAACCACCCAAACTCACATGCAATCATATATATGAAGTCCTAGACTCAAGGGGAACACGAAAGCATGCTTTGATCATGCGAACTCGATTAGCGGCAAAATCGGCTCCCAACTTCCTCCTTGATCTAGAACCACTGTCCTCAACATGTCCTCAAGAGTTTGGATGGTTCTCTCAGATTGACCATCGGTTTGCGGGTGAAACGTCGTGCTGAAATTTAGGCGCGTCCCCAACTCTTGTTGCATACTCATCCAAAATCGAGACATAAACTTTGCGTCTCTGTCAGATGTAATAGATACTGGCACTCCGTGCAATCTGACAATCTCGCGGAAGTACAGCTGTGCTAGCTTGTCTGATCCATAAGTCACTCGGATCGGCAAGAAGTGAGCGCTCTTTGTTAGACGGTCCACTATGACCCATATTGTTTTATTTCGTTTTTGTGACTTTGGCAAACCCGTCATAAAATCCATGGCAATGTGTTCCCATTTCCACTCGGGAATGTCTAACGGCTGCAATTTCTCATACGGCCGCTGATGTAATGTCTTGACTTGCTGACATGCCAAGCACTTTTCCACATACACGGCTACATCCTTTTTCTTACCATCCCACCAGTACTTAGTCTTTAGGTCTTGATACATTTTCGTACTTCCTGGGTGAGCGGTATACGGCGTATCATGAGCTTCGCTCATAATCTCGTTTCTCAAATCTTCACTGTTCGGCACCAAGATTCTATCCCTGAACAACAATGTGTTATCAGGTGCCTCTCGGTATTCGCCCACCGACTCAACTCTCAATTTCTGGCGTAATTTCTCGAGTTCCATATCTTTTCTTTGTGTCTCAATGATTCTTTCTCTTAACTCTGGCATGACAGTCAGAGTCGCTACTTCACATCTCTTTCTCTCTGAGGGCGATATTACTTCCAGATGAAGTTTCTCGAATTCACTGACCAAATTGCCCTCTCTGGTAAGCATACAACCCAAATGAGCCTCTCCTTTTCTGCTCAAGGCATCGGCTACTAAATTTGCCTTACCTGGGTGATAGTTTATCATTAGATCGTAATCATTGACTAACTCTAGCCATCTCCTCTGCCTCATATTCAGATTCTTCTGCTCGAAGAAGTACTTCAAGCTCTTGTGATCTGTGAATATGGCACACTTAACCCCAAAGAGATGGTGTCTCCAAATCTTCAATGCATGGATTACAGCCGCTAGTTCTAAATCATGAGTTGGATAGTTCACCTCGTGCGGTCTTAGTTGCCTTGACGCGTAAGCTATTGATCACTGTAATTTCTACAGATTAATTATAGAAATAGTGGCAAATAAATTTGTAAACCCTAAGGTTATCGATCCATGGGAATGAAATAACGAAAAAATCCTAAATACTAAATCAGGCGTTCTTAAAATACTGGTTAGGAAAATCAGATAAAAAGTTTTGGTTGTTTTGAAAATTGCAATACTTGCTAATGAAAAGTAAACAGGAAATTAAAAAGCTTTTGAAGTCAAATAAGAGAAGCACAGATTCCAGGGATATCTACCTATCAAGTATGACATGTATGAATAAATTGATTAATTCCCAATTTTAATTCCTCTTCGTAGTGAAACATCAGAAAAGTATTACGAACTTCTTTGTTGGACAATTCGTAAAGTAGATTAATTAATTACCTATCTCCGCTCGGTCTCAAGATAAATTAACTAACTCCAAAGATCTACAGATTTATTCCTACAATTAATCTCCTTCAGTTACGACAAGAAATCAAATTATATTGTGAAAATCTCTTTCGATTGAAAACTATCACAGTTACGTCTCAAGTAATCAACTAGATAATCCTAAGATGTGGCCAACAAATCAAGATTATGAATAAGCACAGATTTCACAAACTACGAAGGGAAAGGGAAAATAATTCAATTAATCAAACATGTATACATTGATAATTCGAAACCCTAGAATCTGAGGAAGAGATTAGTTACACATATTCACGGTAATATTCATCATAGAAAAATACAACCTGAATTGCATAGAAACTTGTATCTGAATGTCTTCCCACAAACTTCTGTCTTCAAACATAAACCCTGGAACTCTTGGAATCTCTAAAATCTGAAATCTGGAATAAAACATATGATTTTTGAATACTTAAAAATCGAATTTACAAGGTTATTTATAGAGGTGGAGGTGTATCCTATCAAATCTAGGGCTAAAGATATGAATAAATCCGAATTTAATCAGATTTTTGCTCCAGCAGAAGACCTCGCGTCGACCGCTTCTGATTCACGTCGATCGACGAGCCTCCTTGGTCTTCGTCGATCGCTTCTGATTGGCGTCTGTCGACGCAGCTTCTCGCCCCTCCTGCGCGGTCTCACGGTTTTGGCCATAACTTTCTCTCCCGAACTCCGATTGACCCGATTCCAGTTGCGTTGGAGAGCTAACTCAAAGCTCTATCCATTGCCATGCAACAATAGCCCGAATTCCTCTTGTGGAAAAACTCTTCAATGCTACTCTTACACGTCACTGCTTTCGGAACGGTTTTCTCATGAGTTTAGGCCTAAAAACCTGCATAAACATCAAAACACACCTAAAACCACCTAATACTGACATCATGCATAAAATATATATATAAACTCAATAAAACTACATAAAATAGTATAAAAATAATATAGATAAGTGAGTGAAATAACGAGCTTATCAGCTATCACCTTTCCATCTTGCATTTGAACACAACCGAGTCCGTTCTTGGATGCATCAGTGTATACCTCGAAGTTCTTATCTGGCTCTGGCACTGCCAAAACTGGTGCTGTCGTCAAAAGTTGTTTCAATTTTTGGAAACTCTCATCGCATTCTTTTGTCCAGACAAACTTTATCCCTTTTTGGAGTAGTTGTGTCATCGGCTTCGCAATCTTCGATAAACCTTCAATGAACCTCCTATAGTATCCAGCTAAGCCAAGAAAACTACGAATTTCGTTTGGCATCGTCGGCGACCTCCACTCTGTCACCGTCTGAATCTTTGCTGGATCTACCTTTATGCCATCTGCCGACACAATGTGACCAAGAAATGTCACTTCTCGAAGCCAGAATTCACATTTACTGAACTTGGCGTATAACTTCTCGTACCTGAGAGTTTGTAATACCGTTCTCAAATGTTGCTCATGTTCTTCTTCACTCTTTGAATATATGAGAATATCATCGATAAACACCAGAACAAAGTTATCTAGATACGGATGAAACACTCTATTCATCAAATCCATGAACACAGCCGGAGTATTTGTGAGTCCAAACGGCATTACTACAAACTCATAGTGGCCATATCTAGTCCTAAAAGCCGTCTTCAGAATGTCTTCTTTTTTGATCCTCAACTGGTGGTATCCTGATCTAAGATCAATCTTGGAAAAAGTGCTCGCTCCCTTGAGCTGATCAAACAGATCATCGATTCTCGGTAGAGGGTACTTATTCTTCAAGGTCAACTTATTCAATTCTCGGTAATCAATGCACATTCTCATTGAACTGTCCTTCTTCTTAACAAATAGGACCGGTGCTCCCCAAGATGACACACTCGGTCGAATAAACCCCATGTCTAACAGTTCTTGCAACTGAACCTTTAGTTCTTGCGATTCCTTTGGAGCCATGTGATACGGTGCCTTGGAAATCGGTGCTACCCCCGGTTCCAAGTCTATAGTGAATTCAACCTGCCTGTCTGGCGGCAGTCCTGGTAGTTCCTTCGGAAATACATCCTCAAATTCCCTTACTATTGGCACATCTTGGACCGTAAATTCAGGCTTCTCTTCTCCCTCTAGATACACCAAGAAAGCTTGGTTCTCAGCTTTGCTTAACAACTTTGATGCCTGCAGCGCTGATACAATCGGTACTCTCTGTCTTCTCTTGAATCCGTAAACGAATAAATCTTCATCCTCGGGTCTCGGTATGATCACTTTTCGCTCATGACATAGGATTGTCGCTCGATTCCCCACCAACCAATCCATACCTAGGATTACATCTACGTCATGAATATCCAATACATACAACTCTGCTACTAGGATCTCATTCTCATTCAACTTGATTTTCAAGTCGCGACATACTAAGGTAGATATAGTTGTCTCTCTTGAAGGTATTGCTACATTCAAGTCCTGACTACTCCGTTCTACCTTAAGTCTTAATGCCTCAACACATGCAGATGAGATGAAGGTATGCGATGCTCCAGTGTCAAAAAGTACTATGACAGGTATATCATTAATCGTTCCCATACCTGCGAGATTCCCTTCGTCGCAGTTTCCTTCCAAGGCGTAGGCTCTTGCCCCTCTTGGTTGCTCATTCCCTCCTTGTGGGTTCCCTTCTTGATGCCTTGGAGGAGCTTGTTGGCCTTGCCTGCCTCCTCCTCGATTCCCGACATTACCCCTCCAGGGTTGACGGTTACCCCTGATTGCCTTTAATTGATGGTTACCCGGCCTTTGAAAGTTCTGGCAGTTTCCAGACCCTGTTGGAGGTGTGGAGCACTGATGAGCATAATGTCCTTGGCCACCGCAGTTATAACACCTCAATCCTCCCTGCTGGCAAATCCTTGTATGCCTTCTCCCGCATCTTTGGCAGTTCTGAAATTCTCCATCCCTCTGGTCCCGCCTGGGTGCCATCTGGGGTCTGTTTCTTGGATAGAATTGTTGGTCATTTCGCCCTAGGGCATTCTGATATCAGCCTTGATCCGGGCACTTTTTGCTTCCTTGCCCTTGAACAAACTGCCTGGGAGGCTCTTCCCACTTCCTTTTTGGAGCTGGGGCTGGTGACTGGGTCTCCTGAGTCCCCCACTCTGACATCTTCTTTTTATTCTTGGACGCCTCAATGTCCAAGGCATGGCTCAACAATTCTTGGTAAGTCAGTCCCTTCATCGTTGCCAACTGAGTGCGGATCCCTTCGCACAGTCCGTCTCTGAATTTCTCCGCCATCTTATGTGGCGTATCCGCCAGATGCGGCTCCATTTGGAGCAATTCACCGAACTTGGTGTCGTAATCCTCCACCGACAGTTTTCCTTGCTCAAATAGGAAGAATTCAACTTCCCTTTCCTTCCGGTGTTGCTTTGGGATGTACTTCTCGTACAAGGCCTCCTTAAATCTGTCCCAATTCAGTTGGGCTCTCTCTTCTGGTGCTATTAACTTAACGTAGGTCTCCCACCAGCGGTCTGCTTTCCCCTTCAACTGATAGGTCATGCAGTTGACCTTCTCAGTTTCAGTGCACTGCATGTGCCTGAAGATCTTTTCCAGCTCACGGATCCAGTCCTCTGCTGCCACTGGACCGCCTGTCCCATCGAAGGTGGGAGGCTGTTGTTTTTGGAATGTTTCTACCAGCTTAACTGATGAGGTGGCTGGCTCCCTCTCAAGCGGAGGTTGGTAGTGTTCGTCATGGCCGGTTGCACTATCGCCATCAGACAGTGTCTCGTATTCATCGTGATCTTGGAAGATGAGGATTTCTTCCAGATACGGAGCTTCGAACTCGTGTGGCGGATTGGCTCCTCCACGGCCTCTACCTCGGCCTCTGCCGCGGCCTCGACCTCGCCCTCTTCCACGGCCTCGATTTATATCCTCCATACTATTTCTTCCTGTAACTGTACAATCGACGACATATGATGGTTGTTAGCGAACAATGCATCTCCCCCAAACAATATCCTCACGACAATATTTCTTATGAAAGTAACAACAACATTAAATAACATCACAATAATTCGTTGTTCTACAAGTCAAACATAACCGAATCCAAGTACAATACATCAATACAAATAATATCCTCGTCTCATCAGGTACTCAAAGTAAATAAAGTCCAAAATCCAAACGCATAACAACTAAAATATGGGAAATACAACATCCCTCAATTGGATCCTTCATATGGATCCTCCTCCTCGTCCTCCTCATCCTCCTCATCATCGTCCTCGGCCTCCGTCTTCCCTCTCCCCCTATTTTGGGACGCTGTCCTCCTCTCCCAGCTACTCTCGGTATCGCTGGATAGGCCAATCGGTGCATGAGCAGTCCCGTATCCACCATGCATATCTGCCCAACCACTCGCTGTGGGTCTAGGCCACATCTTCGCGCTATGAATACCTGCATCAGGCACTGGGTATGCCTGACTGGGCCCTCCGGTGTAAGGTGGCGGCTGCGTGGATGACGTGTGCAGATCGGCAAATCCCAGTGGTCCCATAGAGTCCTGGTGCTGAGGTGCACCCTGAACTGATGATGTAGAGAAGTCACACCAGGCATACGGGTCATATGCTCCTCTCTGCTGTGCTCCGGGCTGCGGTGGTGTACTCGGTACAGGTCAAACTCTCAAACGTGATGTAGGTCCTACTGCTGATGCCTGTGTACCTCTCGAAGATACCGGCGAAGGATTCCCCTCCGTGATAACCTTCTGAATCAAATCCGCCATGAAACGGCGAAAGCTCGCTACCGTGCCGGTCACACTATCGGTGTATAATCGAGTCAATGTCATCACGCAGTTGGTCCACCGGTCTGGCACAAGGTTAAGCGTCCCCTCCATCGCCTCTTGGTATGTGACTCCCAAATAGCGTACTCTCTCCCACAACTCCAAATACTTCACCAAGGCTAATGCGAGGTTCTCCTCGGGAAAAGGAAGGTGTCTCCTGAATCGCTGGACTAGTCTCTCCTGAGGGTCCATCTGCCACAATAAACAACAGCAAACGGTCAGTCCCAAGGTCATAATAACATCACCATACACAACTCTGTGTCTCGGTGGCAACTCGTCCTCCGACACACTATGCCGAGGGTCCAACTGATCCTCGCGCTAACACACTCACTCGAGTCTTGACTATATCTGTCAGGCTCACCGTGTACATTCTGTACACCTAACTGTTAACTTGTAGTTTCCACAAGTTAACTCATTCTCATCACTCAATGCGCCAAACTAGACGAAGAAATTATCAATTTCACGATGTTCAAAAACCAAGTTCTAAGGTTCAATCAACTACGAGTGTCGTTTCACTCCACTCGAATAATCTAATTTCCTAAGTCATAGTACAACCCCACATGATACAAGGTTTACCCAAGTCAGCACCTTTTCAAGGCCCACAGTCAACCAGTTAGTCCTGTTCCATCCTAATTTAAATGTCAAAAATAAATTTCAACTTCCACCATTTCTTACAGCTCATTTACAAGTTAACACATCTTAACCATAACACAAAATTTCACACTGCTTGCAACACATTTCAAAACTCATTCCATTGAAATCACACTTTCAAGGGCTACCATACTGGTGCCAAAACCAAAATTTTCCGAAAACTTTTCACAACTTCCAAAGCTTTTCTTAAATCACAATATTTTCAACTCTTACCATTTTCAAAACCAACCAAAATTTTCAACGTTTTTCTAAAATAATCCATAACTCCAATAAACTTTCAACACCAACCAAGTTTCTCCAATTATGAAACCAGCACACAACCAACTTCTTTCATCAAATAACCAGTGTTAGTGTTCCGCTCAACACAAAACCAGCACAACTAAAAAAAAATTGTTCAACATTCCTCAGTCAACATATACACCATTCTCAAAATTTCCAAATCGCTTTTACTCAATACCCAAATACTTTCAAAATAGTTTATCAAAATCAAATTTGCAAGCAGGAAATTTAAAAATCTCAAAACATACCTCAGGTTGCGCAGGATGGAGTAGGGTGTAAAGTATGAGCAGCCTCTTCAATCAACTTTCAAAACCAAAACACTCTTGAGACTAGATACTTTTCAAAAATTTAGACAGGTTTCAAATGGTTTCAAATCGTTTTAAAAACCTATGGCTCTGATACCACTAATGTAACGCCCCCATTTGCCTTCCCAAATTCCGAGGCACGTTATGGATACCTATCTCTTAAATATTTTGCAGATCAAAACAGCGGAAGACTTGACAATTTAAAAGACAATCTAAGATTTAACATTAAATCCTCAAAAGGACAAGTATTTCAAAATGAAACATGGATGTTGTAAGTATCTGGATTTTCAAAAGTAGACAAGATCATGGAAGGAATGAATTCAGAGAGCGGTGCAACGGTGTGTGTAACGTGGTGGTGACATGCATATGAAGATGCATGTCACAGGATCTTCGATCTTCAAAATTCAGCTCCATACTTTACACCGCCACCTCACCATCTCTGCTCGCTTAACCTGCGTATTTTAGAAATAATACGAGGGGCTGAGTACTTTCGTACCCCGTGGAAACATGCCCGAAAACATAGATTTTATATAAGAATGCTATGCAACTCACGCAGATGAACACGAGGTTTTGTTGAAAAGAACTGTGTCATCTAAATCATTTTATTTAGCTCGAGCTATCTTACATGTTATTATATCTGTTTATAGAGGTGTAACTGGAAGCTGGCCCACTCCCAAGTTACGATGAATAGTCAGGAATGAATTCACGCTCAACCCACTATCATCTAAGTGCACTAATCTCGGAACACACAACATCGAGATCCGATCGTTTTAAGAAAGAAAAGAAATACCCAGCCTTATCCGCCTAGGGCTTCAGTACTCCAGCTGAATAGCCCAAGCTCATAAACAAAGTAAGGTTGCTAGCCTTTTATTTTCGCAATTAATAAGAGTAGCGCAAGTACTCTAAGTACATGGTTCTCGTCTTATTAATAACTCTCTGTTGTTAGCAGACAATCAGAGGACATATATAATAGCACAAAAACTTTTGCATAGCAATCAGTTTAAAACAAATTATTTTCACATGCTTTGAAAATAAAAGCACGTTTTGATTTTTATACTGAAATAGTTCCCACCTGGTGTTAGGCTTTAATAAGTTAGATGTGTCCTCGTAAATTGAGCAAACCGAGCTTCCTTCCTTATCTCACACCTTCAATAACAATAAACATTCCTAATTAGGATGGGTAACTAGGACAAGAACTTATCAATCGACTCCATACAACATTTCGCATCCAACTCCTTTCTATCTCAATTTCTAACATGCCTTCATAATCTCATCCATCCAATTTAGACAACTTCCACACTTAGATTCACATACCAACACATGTTTTACTCTTAACATGCTTCAATAATCATACAATAAACTCAAGGGTCGAATATACTTGAAAAGGAATGAAAACGGGTCAAGAAAAATGAGTTTTAATCAACAAGGCCGCAGCCCATCCCGAACGGAATGGAAAAATCTATTTTTTTCTCTGCCTGGCCGTGCTCTGTCCCGAGCAGGACACACTCATCCCGAACGGGATGGGTGGCCTGCTCCCGTTCGTCCTCTTCGAAAGCCGTTCCATATGGAATGCTCCTGTTCCGTTTGGAACGCGTCGTCTTCCTCACGACTTCAACGCTGTAAACCCCAAAAATCCTTTGATCCAACCACCCAAACTCTCATGCAATCATATATATGAAGTCCTAGACTTAAGGGGAACACGAAAGCATGCTTTGATCATGAGAATAAGGCATAAAACGGTGATGGGTGAAGCTCACCAGAATTTCTCTTCCTCACGGCAGCGGTGTGTTTTTTCCGGTGACAAACTCAAAGCTCTCGGTCTCCAAATGGTCTCTAGGACAAGGGAAACACGAATATATAAGTCTTAGCTCAAGAAAATCGAGTATGAACGAGTTCTAGGGTGGAAACACATCTCACCTCAAAATCCGGCGAGGCAACTTCTCTCTACGATATCTCCCTCGATTCTCAACGCCACGGCCTCTACCTTAGTTCTTTAGAAAGCTAAGAACGAGATCTACGCGATGGTGGTGGTCTCGCAGTCGGCGGCGGTCAGAGGTGGCCGGAATATGGCCGGAAAGTTGGCAGCTGGAAAGGTTGGGAATGGGGGTGGGTGAAAAAGCTATGTAGTGAGAGAATGATGGTGTTTGAGTGAAGTAGGGACCAAGTTTCACCCTCTTTCCTACCTTAATATGAAATATGCATTTCTCCCTCCTACAAGTGTCCATCCTCATACATGCAAACAAGCCACATACCCCCTTTCCATGCAAATTTCTTATAAATTCCAACTTATGCCATTACAAGTTTAAAAATTCCAATGTAGACCATATAAATCCTCAAAATTTAATATCTCACTCCATGGTCTCCGAAAATTAGTCCGGTCAATTCGCGATCATCCTTATAATAACACGAACATATCTATAGCCCGAATTAGATAATCGACTATCCGAACTTGAATTGCAATTATTGCACAAAAATGAAAGGGAATTTATTTAATTACAAAAATTAAGCGATTAATTAGCTTAATTAATATCGGGGTAGTACACAGCTAACTTGAAGAAGTGCAAGCTTGCAAACTTTTTAATGCGTACAAAATTACTCTAATTTGGGATCAACAATATTTAATTTAGTTTTAGTATGTAAAAAAACTTACATAAATTATATATTTAATGTAAAAATAAAACATAACTCAAAAATCAAGTTATATTAGTTGAGATCTTAATCATCCTACATACCCAAACTATAGAATTATAGTTCCATTTTACTCACCCTTATCAATAATTATCTATTATTTTCCAAAAAAACTATTTTTGAGGATTTTTTTTGTTTCCCTCTATAGAAGCAACCTTTTACCTTTAATGCTTATAAATATGTCAAGCATTTGGACAATCTTTGGAATCTTGTCTCATTGTTTTCTAAAGAATATTAGCGAGATTATTTCAACGTCCAATGAGGTATATGAGTATTTATGACTAGAGTCAATTATTTTCTTCATTAAAAAGGAGTTTAGTCGATGTTATATTCTTGATATAAATGTAAATTGATTTGTTATATTCTTGATATCTTCATCATTATATTTTCCTTTTTTTCCTTTCATTTGGGTCGGTGGAGGGAAAATATATAGGAGATAAAGGACACAAACCTAATTATTATTTTTTGATTGGCTTGGTGTGCTATTAATCAACATAAAATAGTTTACTTATTATACTAGAATCAAATTTAACTATTCACTCGTGTATAGTTGAGTTGTACAATTAATATTGGGTGAAATGACTCAACCCTAACCAGACCCACGAAGGGATGGGTCGGTTCACAAAGAAAAGCCTAGAAGAAAGCAGTGGAGTAGTTCATTTGAAGTTCTTGAATTCGAATACAACCTCCGAAGGCCCCTTCGATACCCAACATAGCCTTCAAAGTAATCCCAAACCATTTTAAACGCTTGTCTGTGTTGGAAAGAAATCACGGAAGATTGAGGATGAGGAAATCAAGGAA
>JAPKLW010000004.1:770030-785766 GCA_026898455.1 Plectranthus barbatus
GTGTTAACTTTGTGCATTTTTGTATCTTACATGTTCATTTATTCCTTTGTTCGAATTGATTTATATTTCTTTTGTCGATCAGATTTTTTTTCTTTGTTTCTGGATTTCGCATTCGTGTTCGGTCCCGACGTTGTTAATTATGCATGAATATAGTTTTAAAAAAATTGTTTTATTCAGATCGATGTTCATTTTTTCTATTATATTGTGCATCTTTAGTGTTAACTTTGTGCATTTTTGTATCTTACATGTTCATTTATTCCAAAGTGTGTTAATAAGATGAAGCATTTTAAGGGCATAGTTTTAAGAACTGTTGATGTTGGTATTGAGTTTTATAGAGACTACGCTCGTGTTGTTGCTTTGAAGAAGAAGATGTTTAATTTTTTTTAATTCGTATTTATTTAAAAATGAAGTAAATCGGGTTAAAAATGAAGTAAATTGGGCTAAAAATGAAGTAAATCGGGCTTAAAATGCAGGTTGCTGTTTGTGTTTGAGTATTTTTACAGTTTTAGCCTTTAAAGACTAAAACTGCACGATATTGGGGCAAAAATGCCGCATTTTTCAATATGCTGATAATGAATCCTGTTCGTCGATTTGATGAGATGGACGCGCGAGATTTATTCTTATTTCTCATAGTAACTCCTATTCTCACTTGATCACTACCCTATATATATATATATATAAAAAGTTGTAATCATATGTAAATCACCTCCCAGATGAGAGATAAGAATTAATATCAGCCATTTATTTTTTAAATTTAATGACTCAGATTCTTTTGATGAATTTAATTTATTATTTTTTTCCTTTTTAAATATGGTTAGAGGGTGTTTTTGGAATTATATTTTGGCAGTTAACCTATTCCTTAATTATCTCCTAATATCACTCTTGAATGATTTACATTAAATATATCCCACGTTTTCTTATTTAATGATTTATATTTCATACACAACACAGGTTTATATTCAATCAAATTGGACGACGACGGCGATGAATTTGCCATCCTTTTGGAGGTATATCTGACTTTCATTATTGTCTTGACGATTGATCGCGGGCTGATGTGCGACGGTGAGAGGCCGGATCGGGTGAATATTCTTGACAACAATTTATCATGATTTTCAATTTCTCTCATGCAGTGGATCTTCCCCGGTATCAGCATCGAGAAGTGGAAGGACTGCCCCACGCCCCACTCATAGATGTCAGTGACAAGAATGTAGAAGGTGATTTTTTTCTAGCATGAACAGCGGCAACACGGTGGTTTTGGGGAAGCGACGCAGTGATTTTTTTGCATGTTTTTTTTTATTCACGTGATTTTTGTGTATAATTTCATTAAAAAATATGCAGTTATTCCGCCTGTAAACATGCATAAATATAGCATATTTATTGCAGTATTTTATGAGTACTGCTTGTATTTATCGCGTGATATTTCTGTTTTATTCCTTGTCTTTAGTAAAGTTGCTACTATCACGAAATATGCAGTAATTACGCTTGTAATACTGCACATGATTTTCATAATAATAGCAATGATAGTAATATGCTTTTAAAAAATTTAAATTTGCTTTTTTGGTGTAGTTGTATGGATCCATGCATTAGACATTTAATTACTGCAAATGATTATATCATTTACTGCAACTAAATTGTATAAAAAATGCAATTTTTTATTGATAGCAAGTTGAATTTTATTTATGAAGGAATCAAATTCCACAAAATCAGGGCGAAAATCGTGTAAATATGCAACTTTGATCTTCTAAATAATGCAATTTCTTCTCAAAATTATGCAACAAATCCAAATACTGCAACTTTTTTTCACTAAATTATGCAGCAAATTTTCAAGATAACCGCCTCATTAATTCCGGATCTCGTCACTTATTCAATTTAGAACTGTTCCAAAATTTAAGCAAATCAAATCGTGTGTAAGATATGAGAAGTTGCAAATTTACCATGTAACCCTTTTATGCAACTTTTTTGTTCTTTTATTGCACCGAATTTTTTCAGATTTAAAATTAAATCTGGAACGTTAATATTATTAATCAAAGGCTAAGATCAAGTCTTATTTCACATCTAAGAAGTAGTTTCCACCCTAGTGTACATACTAGTTTTGCACCCGCACGTTGTGCGAAATAAATAAATAATATCTTATATAATGATATAAATAATAATATCATATTTTTTAGAATAATTTTTTTAAAATTTCATTTGTTCATAAACTAAAATTACTCTTATTATTTAGAAATTTAAACTCAACAAATAAAATAAAAGGTGAAAATATAATGTTTAAAAAAAAGTAATAAAAATATTTTATTGAGATTTATTATTTTTTTTATTGAGGAAAGCTGACAAAAAAAAATTTTAGTATGTTTGTGAAAAAAGGTTTAATACTTTTTAAAATAATTATTCAAAAAAATGTAAATAAATTTTTTACAGGAACTACTACACTATTCTATTTTAATATATTTATATATTTATCGCTTTTAAAGATTTTATTTGCTCGATAGTTTTCTTTGTAGCTTTCTTTAAGAATATGTGTAGATTTTTTTTTAAATGAGATTAACTTGAATATAACTCTTTGGACCGGTATTTGAATTTTATTAATTTTTTATCCAAATGTTTATATTTTTTTTTAGTTGGCTGAATTATAAATATTTGACAATTATTTATTAGCATGTTTTAGAATAAAATTTTTTAATGAGTTTACAGTTTACTTTTATTATAATAAAATTTATGTAGTCATGTAATATTTTTGGGTTATACGACAGTTTTCTTTGTGTAATAGACAATTTTCCACGTTTGTACTTCTTTTGAAATAATTTTTATTGACTTGTAATATTTAATATTGTTAATTTTATAATGATTAATTTTCTTAAATATTGATTGACGGTAAATTTTCTAATACTGGGATTTGAACCCAGACCAATAACATAGATTTACCACTTCAAACCAACTCAACTATATTTATATTTGATGTAATTGATAATAATAATATTTTTAATATATATATGGATGTTTTTTTATTATTTTGGCGAGAACAGTTATTTCTACACTTCTTTGCTTTAGTATATATATAAATATAAATATTATTGGGTAAAGTCTAATGCAGCCCCCTTATGAAAAAATTTTGAATCTGACACTGACACTCGACTGGCATCCTCAATGACGATCTACGCCTAATAAAACTCAAGACAAAGCATCGAAGGCTACAATCTAGAAATATTAACAAAACCTCTTCAACCATAAACGCTCATCTAACATGGTGATGAGGGAATCTTGGGGCTGACAAGGATAGAAAATATGTCACCCATGCATTAAATAGGATGTTAGGACTACAGTGGATTCATTCACGTCACTATTCAAGCAAATTATTCTATTTTTGTTATTTCTCTCTCTCTAATCGCTCTAGTATTTCCTTATCAATACAATATACACCTAAGGCTAGCCATGGGATAGTTGTCCATGCAATTCAATAAGTGATTCTCTCCAACTCTATTACTGAATTCTTTGGACTTCAAGCCCAATGAAAAAACACCCAAAATAAATTGGGTGTGTCCGTGTTAATTTTTCTTCTTCTTCATAATATGATAATGGATTGCAGCCTGAATAACCATCGGCGGATCTACATATAAGGTTAGGTAGTCATATTATTTTTTTCGTTTTTATAATATCCTGATCCGATATTTTATAACATAGCTATCCTTTATAACAAAATAAAAAATAAATATAAATATAATATAAAGAAATTGAAAATAATGTGAATGAAAAAGAAATTCGAATCCCTCACAAAAATTTTCTGGATTCGCTTTGGACTATGAAGAAGTACGGAGAGATGTAGCCTCAATTCGCAAGGAATTGATGAGGCATGCAGACTTTGTCATATTCTGGTCTACTCGGCCCGCTTAACCACATTTTTTACACATGTGAATTGTTTAAATTAATTGGTGACCGCTTTTTAATATTTTAAGGCCTAAATTACAAAAAACATAGAAAATAAAAACTCTACATTTATGATATATTCTATAAATTATATTAAAAAATTATTGAGATACAGTGATAAAAATACTTTATTTATGATCATAAAGTCATGAATTCGAGCTTCCATAGAAATATTTAGGGTATATATCATGGGCGGACTTATGCATACATATGGGGTACAGTTGTATTTTATATATGTCCCCAATGTATTTTCTTTTATAAATGTATTTTACTAAATCTTATTTAAAAAAATATATTAAATTGAATTGAAGTTTCTCATTCATGATGTGCATGTTATTTATATTTCATGAGGAAAGATCAAAGAGTTTTGTTTCACAAGTAATAAATTTTTACCACTTTCACTTTGAATTATTTGTGGAAGTGATTTATTTACAAGTTCAATAATTCAATTAGAAATTTGATGAAGTAATGTGGAGTTACGTATGTGCATTATTTATTTAAGTCCTAGAATTAGCTTCTCCAAAAAGTACTTAATTAAAACTTGTTACACTTTATCCCTTATGAATTTTCAAGCATTGAATTGATGGTTATTGAACATCAACTTGATATATTTATTCTAGACATGCAAGATATTCAAAATCTACATGATATTGGTGTACTCTTGATAATGCTTGTTGAAATAATAAATCATGTGACTTATCTTGCAGTTTATTTTATAATCAAGTGATAATGATTCTCCCAATGGTGTTGAAAAAGTATTTTAAAAAATAACTCATGTAAAAAATAAGTTGACGAGTATTATTAACTGAGGCGGGCATACATTATTATTTTTACGTAATATACCCTCAATTTTTTTTTATAAATTGTTCCCCCACTTCTAAATTTCTAGATTTGCCTCTGGTATATATATTTAAATTAATGTAAAAATAAATTATATCAAATATAAATTACAAGTAGAAATTGAATGTGATACAGAGTTGGTAAAATTACTTTATTCCTTCTATTATTAGTTTGAGCATAGATATCAATTTAGCACGAAATATTTGACTTGATCTAATTAACTTGAGTTAAAATATAAATTAGGGTTAAAATATTTTGGTCCAAAAAATTTTAGTTGAATAGCATGAGACTCGATAGCATTGAACCTAAAAAACGATGAGTTGACTCGATTAACTTGATTAATATCATTTTTCATAATTATTTTACCAATATAAATTTCTAATAATTGAGTCATATTTTTAACTATGTTCCAAGTTATATAGTAGTATTTAGTTCAAATATTGGTAAAATAAATTCAAACATAAAGTCAAAATATTGATAAAATAAAATAATAATATATTTGTTATATCTAAATTATAAATATATGAAGTTTGATATTTGGTTTGAATTCTTTATAAAAACAAAATAAATAGTTCATGCATTTTTATCATCAGAGAAAAAAAAATTAATGACAAAAATCTTATAAAATCTAAAATATAAAAAACTCATAAATCCGTTTACCTGACACACTAGCTCAAAATTCGAGAAATTAGAGTTAAGATCGAATTAACTCAAAAAAAACAATTCAATAAAATTGACCTTAAACTCGACGGGTTAGTTTGATTGACACGAATCTTAGTTTTGAGATGAAAATTGTCTGGGCTTCAATTTTTATGTTTCGACCGAGCATTGTGGTCAATTTGTAAATAATGAGAAATAGAGCACCTTATTTTAAATATCGACTCCGTTACTGAACACCAACGCACACTCGTCAATTTTAAGACTCTGACTTCACCCACTCTTTCCAATTGTTTCAATTTTCTCCCATTTCCTGGATTTTGTGCAAAAAGAAATAAAAATAAATAAAGGCGATGGGTGTTGAAGGTGACGGTGATTTCGATGTTCCTCCCTCGTTCGATCGCGTGGTATTACTCTCTCCTGCTTTCGATTATAACTCTATTCTTCTAGATCTATGTTTTTTTTTTGAGAACATGGATTTAATTAAATATTTGTTCTGTTATTATGTGGTTTTACGAAATGTTGAAACCTGATTTGGTTGCTGTTGGTGTTTCCCTTTGGTGCACTCACTTTTCGACGGAATTTTTCTTTTTATTCGTATTAAGCTGGAATTCGATTGTTTGACCGTGTGGTGGTAATTTCTGGATCTCGTAGAAATTTTTGTTTTTGTGTTATTGTTTATCGTTGCGAAGGATGTTTTGGTGTATTTATTTTGATGAAATGTTTTTGCATGCGGTTTTAGAGTAAATTCTGATGTTAATATTCGGCAGATATGTTGATTAAATTGGTATAGGATATAATGTTGCTTGTGTTGTGAAGTCTGATGAACTGAATCGAAGATTTAAAATTATTAGATGAATTTTCGATGCCTGCTTGAGACTGATCATTATGATTTAATTTCTTCTTTCATTTTGATAAACATAGTAAAAATCTGTAACCTCTTATTATATAGGATATAAACATCTTCTTAAGCTTGTTCCATTAGTAAAAATATCATGTGTTTAAAGGGCTAATTACATGCTCAACTCATATCTGTTTTGATTCGGTTAAATTGAAGATGATATAATATAAATGAGAATCGAATGGAACCGAGCATAATTTCTTAAGTGCGATGAAATCTTGAATTTGGATATGCTTTTATATTGTTAAGAGAAATAAAATTATATTTTGGTAACTTTAACCATTTAAAATATATTTTCCATGTGTAAACTATTGACCATTTATGTGCTTAGTCTGAAGGATTCCTATTTTTCAATATAGATTTATTGAGTATGATGGAGGGAATCCTCTCTGTGCTTGAATTCGTCACTTTAAGCTGACAGAAGATCTAAAATGATGTGATGGCCTTGATTAGTTTTTTTAAAGTTGGAATTGCTTTTCAATGCTAACCACCATGTGGTCATTTTATATTATTAAGCTGAACTTGCTGCATCAATGTTTTCATAGTTAATAATCATTGTTTGTCAAATGTGTATGAATCTTTGGCAGTTTAATATAGATGCTTCCTGCATGATATAACTTAATCCGCTCTTTGTTAGCATAAATTAATTGATTATGCCTCTGTTAAATTCTGTTAAACCTTTCTAATGTCTTTTGCTATGCGTTATCCTATCTTTTGCTGGTTGCCTCCAATTAATATTTTTGTTCTGAATTAACAGAAAAATGTGGCCCGGAGTGTTGAAGCGCAAGGGTTAAACCCAGGTTTGATCGTCTTACTTGTCATTGGGGGTTTGCTTTTGTCCTTCCTTGTTGGAAATTACTTGCTCTACACCTATGCCCAAAAGACCCTGCCTCCAAAGAAAAAGAAGCCCGTCTCCAAGAAGAAGATGAAGAAGGAACGACTGAAACAAGGCATATCAGCACCTGGTGAATAGACTTGAAAATGAGTTGTATTACTGTTATTTAGTAATGAAATTAGGCCCTCATATCTAGAACTTGCCCTTTAATTTCTACCTGACTGTGAAAGAACTGCAGTTTGTTGTTACAAGTTAGAACTACAGGATTTGTTGCAAATTTGTCTATTCACACATTTCGTTCGTAGCTATGGCATAGTGTTATGGAATGCAGTCATATAGTAATAGAAGCTCTATGGCAACAATTATGTACAGTGGTAGTATAATTTACAGGCATGATACGGTATTTGAGAGAGTCAACGACCCATGGCCTGGCCTGCAGGTGGAAGCATGACGATCACAGGTTTGGCAGAGAAGCCCGGATGAGGAAGCCTTCGTCGAAGCTCACGAGTTTCCTGGCAAAGGGAGCAAGGATGGCACAGGACGTGAGTGGCCAAATCACAGGCAGTTTCACAGTGCTCTCGCTGCTGCTCCTCCATCCTAATGTGTCCTGAGCACCCAATGGATCTGGCCATGACCTCACAGCTGCCCTGCAGTGGTTACTTACACCGTATTAGATTGATTTATGGTATGTGATTTCACTCTCACCCTATAACTGACCTCTAGGTTGAATTTTTGTCGAATGGCTGTTCGGTTGGGATACGATAACCAAGGTGCGAGACAGTTCCAGCCGAAAAGGCAATTCCCGATCAAATAAAGACCGGCATAAGTCAAGCAGTGAGTTGCAAAAGTGGCTGGATCAGATCTCAGTCTCTCTACATTGCTCCCATGAAGCACACAGGGAGCACAGCACCCCATCACGCCTATGACATAAACCACTCAAAATTCAGCTTTATTCACTTTGAAGCCTCAAAGGTGAAAATAAGGGCCTGGCAATGAATTCAGGAGAAAACTTACAAACTTCAACATCACTGCTGTAGAACTCATCATTCTTTCCAAGGCAAGAGCAGATGCTGGAATCCCATTCAGCCCTTTGCATCCTGGGATCACCCACCGGCAGCCCACGAGCTGTCCATCCCACCGGAACTGGAGGTTGGGCGGTCTTGGAGGCGGAGGGCTTCCCTTCGTGCTTTGTCTGACTCTTAGCCGCTGTATGGGATTTCATTTCAACCTCCTCTGTTTCTTCTTCTTGCCCCGGTACAATTGAATAACCAGCCATTTTTTCAAATTAGAATATTACAGAAAAATGAAAGAGATAACAAATATGTTATTTATTGAATTTGCATAAAATGTTAGAGAAGAAATCGAGAGATGGGCTTTCTTGAGAGCTCTCTCTCTCTCGCCCCAACAGATTCTATTTGAGATTTCTGCAATATTTTTGTTAGTTTATTGCATGGAATAATTTAGGATTGTGGATGAGCGCAGCTTTAGATGTGGATGAAGACTAGAGGCTTGGCGAGGAGATTAGATTGATGAATAATTTTTTATCAACAAATTTCGATAGGAAGGTGAATTAATGGATGATCTTCAAAGTTCCAAGTAAAGTCCAAATTAGCCAAATTACTCGGGGTTAATTGGATAAAAAAGTTTGTTTTAATTTATTTAGTAAAACTCGTTAAAATGTTTATAAAATGAGTTAAACATAATTTTGACACGTGAACTTGTAAGCAAATTTATTCAGTAAGTTAGAGATATACATTAGCTTGGTAAAATTTATATATTTATAAATCTTCACCAATAAAACTTAAAGCTCAATTCAGAATTAAATAAATTAAATTTGAATAGTGCTCTACTCAATAACTTAATTGGATCATACCGATTCCAATAGTAAATGTAACTATTTTGTTCAGCTCAAACTTCAAAGTGTTACTTCACACCTTGAAGCGACTAAAAACCATTATTCGCTAGAAAAAATAATCTTAAAATTACATTTTCATGAAGAGTCCCTACAATACTTCTACATCATATTATACCAACTAATTTTATATATAAGGGTAAATTATAAATATATTACAAGTAATTGAAATTTTCTAAAACATATTATAAATTAATTTCGTTTTCTAAATTAATGTCAAATTATCAATGTTTTTATTAAAAAATTGATAGTAAAAATCTGACGATGAAAAATTGAGAGGCTCGCCATACAACACATCAACATATTTAAGCAACATGCAAATTTATTGTGTTTTAGTGGATCAAAGCTTTGATCAAGGTCTAACCAATTTAGGTTGTCTCTAGATTAACTTCAGTTTTGTTTTCAAATGTAAAGTTCTGTAAGGTCTTTCTATCGAATTGTAAGTTGAAGCTGATTGAAGAACTGTAACGCCCCGAAAATTTAACCCTTTTTCACGTTAATTTAATTTTGAAGCACTAAATTATTATCTTTTCACTATGCGAGATCCAAGATAAATATCAAGAGTATTATAAGACTAGCTCTAAGGAACAATCGCACGCACTGAAGAAATTTCATTATATTGATATCCGAAAGCAGTCATAAGAAATTTCATTAATTCGGCAGCAATATTTCAATGATATGATAATTTGAATTGCGCCAAGTCATACGAATACGAATCAAGGTAATTTATTATTATTAATTCTTGGCTTTCTAAGAAATTTAATGTTAGTTATTAAGACAAGAAGAGATGGGTATGCAAATAAGGAAGCGTGACACTTAGAAATTAAGAGTGTAGGATTAACAATTTGGGAAAAGTATCAGAATAACGCGATAGATAATAAATCGCGCTTGCGAGCATATCATGATGATTTAATTATCGAGATTTGATAAATGAGTATTTGAGCACGCGAGGTGACAATGTGCAATGCAGAAGTAATTAAGGAAATTACTTATTCAATTATGCAATAAAGAACTAGATTATGAAGGAGAAATAATAATCGTAATATATTCGATATTGGGCTCGTTATGAAGATAATTTCGCGAGCATAAGCAATTATCGATCATGATTAAATTACGAGCATTATAGAAGTAATCAAAAATATATAGTAAAGTTTCATGCATATATAGTAGAGAATTAGTGTGTGTACTATTTGCAATGTGGCATGTCGCATGTGGATTACTAACTCGTTCAATTAATTTATTTTCACACTGTTGGTGGTCCGAACCAGATCCGGCCCAACAGGTATATTGGACCGAAGCCCAGCAAAGGGTCGACAGCACTGCCAACCCAATAAAGTCGCAGAAGCCCAGTGCGATCAAGACCTACCACGACAAAGAGCAGCTCGATTAATATCAAGAGCAGTTCGACTGGAATCAAGAGCAGTTCAATCAAGGTCCTGAGCGGCTCGGTCAACGAGAAGGGGGCCCGACATGAGAATCGCGAAGTACTTCGACAGTCATCCATCGGTCGAAAATAAGCAACGGGCGCATAACGTCTGTCTCGAGAGAATTTTGAAACTGCCTAACCGCCACGTAAAGGACCCACCCCGAGATTCGTGGGAGCTACTCCAACGGTAAAGAAGAGGTCGCGAAAACCCTAGAGTGTAGCCGCCTCCTATAAATATTTCCTCAACACGTCAAGAAAGACAGGCAAAGCAAGAAAGAAGTAGCCTACCTTTTCATTCGATACTCATCAGAAAGATTTGATAGCCAGTATAGTTATTGTTCTTTAGATTAACTAGCCTGTTTATATTTCCGTAAAAAACCATTCACCTGTAATTTTCTTTCAAAGATTGTTACGCTATTCTCTGTTCAATTCGTTTACCGTTCTTGGGGTTCCAATTTCCCGATAATCTTACCCTCAACAATTTGGCGCCCACCGTGGGGCCCCGAGAGCAATTTCTGTGTTTTCTTTGCAGGGAATGGCAGATGATCCAGGCAACACTCATGTTGTCAAAATCAATGATCAGAGAACCACTGCAGCAGAAGGTCGAGGCAGAAGATCTAACCCCGGAGCAGGACGGGGGGCTCCGTCTGGAGCAGGTCGAGGGGCTCCGGCGGCATTAGGACGAGGGCGAGCCGCTGCAACCAGCAGTGGGGCCTCGCGTCCACAAAGGACGGTGAATGATCTGATGAGGGCATTCAATGCCACTCCTCTTGAAGAACTGACGTTCCTGCCGCCGCCACCTAACATTCTGGAGGACCCTCATGTCTCGAGACTGGTGATGCAAGTACAAAGCGCGAGAGGCGCACTTAAATCGATGGGGGCTCGGATGGAAGACATGGCGAGGAGGTACGAACTCCTCGAGAGAGAGAACCGGAGGCTGCAGTTGCAGAACAATAACAGGCAGCCGATCGTCGAAGAGCCCAGGAGCACGGAGAGGAGTACCCAGAATACTACAAGGAACTTGGAAGCTGAGTTCAATCGGACTGAAGGGGCTAATACTGAGAAAACCCCGAGGGATCCACCTATCCCTAGGGATCAGGCCAACCAGTTGAGTCGGCCAGAGCTGCAGGCTATTCAGCAGATCGAACGGCGATTCGAGCAGAGGCTCAGGTATTTCAAGTCATTACTTGCCAAGGTCCCCGGGCTTCCCCCACCAGAAAGGACGATACCTCATGAGAGCTACGCAGAGTCCCCTTTTTCGCCAGAGTTTGACGGGGCATAATTACCATCCAGATTCACTCCGCCCAGCTTCGTCCTTTACGATGGGACTTCAGATCCAGAAAACCACATCGTCGTATACCAGCAGAAGATGTTGGCACTAGCAATTCCAGGGGCCCATATGGAAGCTTGCATGTGCAAGAGCTTCGGTTCGAGCTTAACGGGGCCCGCTCTCCAATGGTTAATCAACCTGCCCCGGAGTTCGATTTCTACATTTGCGGAGTTGCACATGGACTCGGGAGAAGCGAGCCGATGAATCAGGACCCGCAGAGGCGGATGCACCCAAGTCCCCCGTGCTGGTTCGGACCATCAATTGCATCACCGGGGGATCGGAAATCAGCAGGATCACGAGATCTACCGCCAAGAAAGCCAGGCGACTAACCCGAGAGGAAGTCGTGGCCCCGCGCAAGAATCCAGATCACCATCCGATCGAGTTTACCAGCGAGAAAGTACCAAGATTGAGACATCCTCATGATTGAGCCTTCCGAGTGGGCCGTGTTCGCATGGTCCTATAAAGACATGATTGGAATTGATCCGGAGGTGATGACACACAGGCTGCAGGTCAACCCTAATCACAGGCCAGTGCAGCAAAGGAGAGGGAAATTTCCAACTGAAAAGAACGATGCGATTAACGAGGAAATACAGAAATTACTGGACATCAGATCCGTGAGGGAAGTGAAGTACCCGACGTGGCTCGCCAACGTCGTGGTAGTAAAGAAGAAGAACGGGAAGAACAGGGTTTGTGTGGACTACACAGACCTCAACAAAGCATGTCCAAAAGATCCATACCCGCTTCCGCACATTGATTGCATCGTCGACGCAACCGCGGGGCATGAGCTACTGAGCTTCATGGATGCATTTTCGGGATACAACCAGATCTTGATGCACCCCGAAGACCAAGAGAAGACCACCTTCATGACAAGTAAGGGGATCTACTGCTACAAGGTCATGCCATTCGGACTCAAGAACGCAGGATCAACATACCAAAGGCTCGTGAACAAGATGTTCGAGCCACTCATAGGGAAAACAATGGAAGTATATATAGACGACATGCTGGTAAAATCGAAGGATGCAAAAGATCATGTACATCACCTACGGCAGGCCTTCGAGAATCTCAACAGATATAAAATGAAGTTGAACCCCGCAAAATGTACCTTCGGGGTGGCCTCAGGAAAATTTCTGGGACACATGGTAACTAAGCGAGGAATCGAGGCAGATCCCTCACAGATTAAGGCAGTGAAGGGGATTGCACACCCACGGAGCCCGAAAGATGTTCAAAAACGCACTAATTCATTCAAGTGCTTCAGAAATGAAAGAAGTTCGAGTGGACGGATGAGTGCGCAAGAGCGCTCGAACGACTGAAAGATTACTTAACCAGCCCACCTCTCCTGGCCAAACTTGAGAAGGCGAAAACCCTATTACTCTACCTATCCGTGTCCGAGCACGCACTTGGAGCAGTCCTAGTCAAGGAAGTAGTCGAGAAATAGCATCCCGTGCACTATGCAAGTAAGCCGCTACTCGATGCCGAGACAAGGTAGACAATAGTTGCCTTGGTAACAGCATCGCAGAAACTGCGGCCCTATTTCGAGGCTCACCCTGTTAAGGTGGTAACATCCTACCCACTGCGAACTGTGTTTTCAAAGCCGAGCCTGTTAGGACGATTATTGAAGTCGGCAGTGGAGATCGGAGGTTATGGCCTCGAGTTTGAGCCGTGCACAACGATCAAATAGCAGGTGCTAGCGGACTTTATCGCTGAGTTTACAACCGAACTCCAGGTCGATGCAGAAAAAGAGATAGCGAACTTAGAAGTCGGGGAAGCGGCAAAGGAACCTTGGGTTCTCCAAGTAGACGGATCAAACAATATGCACGGCAACGGGGCTGGCATCAGACTGCGGAGCCCCTGGGGAGAAACGTTTGAAAGAACCATCTAATTAAGGCGACAAACAACGAGGCAGAATACGAAGCACTAGTTTGAGGAATGCAGCTCGCAAGAGAATTAGGGGTTCATCGCCTACAGGTGCATGGGGATTCACAACTAGTAGTAATGCAGATGGAGGATCACTTCCAAGTCAAACAACCTCGACTGCAAAAGTACTGTGATCTGGTGCGAGAAGTGAGGAAAGAGTTCGATGAGTGCAAAATAAAACACATCGCACGAGAGGAGTGTAGGGTTTTTCCGTGAACCGAATCACCAAAACCAAACTGAACCGGATCGATCTATGGATATTGCTCATAATTAAATTTCTCAAAACCCTAGCATGCTCCTATGAATTTAATACAAATTTGTGGATTAGAGAATTACCGTAATTCTGTCGTCCCTGTACCGATCTTTTGCGTTTGAATTCCAAACTTCAATTCAACCACGCAATTCGATTTCTCTGCGGAAATAGAAATTAGAATACTAATTTCTAGAGAAAAACGAAAATAAAGAACAGGGAAGAAAAGATCTGTTGTTCTCTAGATTAGATCTTCAGATCTGTGTCCGGTGCTGATCAGATCTACTACTGGTGAGGACTCCGTAGATCTGTGGCTTGAGCAGGACCAGAATTCGAAAATTCTCCTCCTTTCTTCCTCCTAGGATCGGCGCCCCTCTCTCTCTCTCCTTAGGGTTTCAACTGATTTTGAATATTATGAAGTGGCAAGGGTTTCAGAGAGTGAGAGGTCTATTTATAGACCTAGGGTTATAAAACCCTAGTGGGCTCCTGGGCTCAATTCAGCACACTTATTGGGCCAGACCTGGGATCTAATGGAAATAATAAAGTGGGCCTATAAATTAATTAATTCTCATGTCCACAACCCAGGACACAATTAATTAATTAATATTAATTCTTTTTCACCACAGAATTAATACTGACCTACCCCTTTATTACCACGTTATGAGAACGGGTTGCATTAATTGAGAATCCCCATATTTAAGGTTACCGAACATCCATTAATTAATCGAAGCCTCTGACAAGCTCTAACTACAATTAATTAATATCTTATAATTCCTGAGCAGTACCACTCAAACATTATCACTCGTGCCTGTACTTAATCAGCCTGCAGGGCTTTGGCACGATGAATGTTATTGAGCTCCTCAAGGAATGTCCCCATCCTATTACTCGGATATGGTTACCTAAGTCCAGTCTCAGGCGGTACTACACGAACTGTTGTTACCCAAGATGCGGATATACGAGCACGTTACTTAGGCTCTCCACCATGGCAAGTCAAAGCAACAGTCAACCCGTGCAAACCCCTGAACCTTCGTTAGGGTTTGGACTCAATCAATATAACGAGATCTTTTATTCGCTGATGTCAGACAGACGAATATATCTCACTGCGGTCCATCAATACGCCACCTCTGCGTACCAGCATGTCAAGTAACCAAGACAGACTACTTATTCCGACACTGCCGCAGCCATCCGGACAGACGTATCCTCATACGCTGTCTCGGCTGTGATCAGGTTTATGTCTCACTAGGTCAAGTGATCATACTATCTTCTGCGATCTACAACACGCCGTATGATCGTCCCTATCAGTGAGACAAGAGGATACCATTGTTCATACATGTAAGATTATTAACAGATACGAGAAATAAACCGTTGTATACTCATTGTAATAAATGCTTTCAGTATACAAAACCCATCAAGGAGAATGCGGAGGCCGATGCACTAGCCAACCTGGCCTCCACCAAGCAAATCAGACAGAGTAGGCTTATCGTTATAACTTGGGCCGAAGAACCAGCCAGCCACCACCGAAACTGCAGAAGTTATGGACTTGACGATTGGCGACTCATGGATCGAACCAATTTGAAAGTACCTCACAGAAGGCATCCTACCCGAGGATCGGACTGAGGCCGTACGTCTAACCAGGGCAGTGGCCAAGTATACACTTTACAATGAGAACCTGTACAGGAGATCCATTGAAGGGCCACTACTTAAATGTATTGAGCCAGCTGTAGTTGTGGGAGTCATCAGGGGGCTCGAC